>JAQIXX010008038.1:0-10120 GCA_034700605.1 Willowsia nigromaculata | reverse complement strand
CCTTATTGTAAGTAGCTTTCTCCATCTTATCAAAAATCATTCAGCATTCTTGGGTGGCACATTTCATAACATTGCATCCGTTTTATCTATAATTTTCGATTTGTATTCTTCCAGCGATAACCACTTGACCGCATTTCCTTCCGTTGATGCCACCAGATTTTCATCGAGACTCCTCCTGTCACATCCCATCCACTCCCATCAACTTATTCTTCCCATCTCTATCTCAATCTTACGAAAATCATTCCGTTGTCCTTGGCGACTGTTGGATTTATTTTTTGAGCTGTCAATCAAGTGTATAGTTACAGTAGATAATTATGAATTAACTGCTCCTAGTGATATTTGCATTATAAGCTATATGTCTACCTACGAATAAATTAGGTAGTATCTCGGAGCATAGGCCTGGTTCTCTTAAAATATCGCAAATTGATACGGAAAAGAATTTGTAGAAATAGTTTTTCGATAGCAATGCATATTTTTATTCGTAAAGTTGATCTTTTTCAGTAAATATAATTTCGTTTGGTGCAAGAGATAAACCAAAATTGTATGTTTTTGGAGAATTACTAATGTATAGTTGAGGGTTTCTGGAGGGAATAAGTGAGAGATTTCGTCAATTTAAATTAGATTATTGAAATAAGTAATTAGTCATTAAAAATGTGATTTGGAAGTTTTTCTGGCTGTCTCCAGTCACCCCAGCATTGTAGGAAATGCTATTTATGTAATGTAAGCTTTAAGCCTTTTTTGGTAATTTAAGTCTTCTCATGATCGGAAATACGATATCTGTGAGCACTCCATCTACAACAAATTTTAAAGTATGTCAGCGATATTAAGTATTTCAGATTTGTATATTTTTTGAGAAGCTCTCCGCAAGTTCAGTGAGCATTTAGTTTTCCTAAAAATTATTTAAGAGGCCTAGTGATAGCAAATGAAATTAAAATAAGCTTGTGCTACTATTTTTTAAGCTTTTACTGTCGTTTTATTTAGCATACATTTTTAAACAATTAAAAACTGTTAAAGAGAGCTTATTCATTGACATTGGACGGGTACGGCGAGTTGATATCGTTGTCAGTTTTAAATAGTTATATATATTTGTTCGGCATAGAAATCAATTGGATGAATACATCCGGCATCATTATCATCTCCACTCCCAACTTCCGGTTCCCCTTTATGATCCTCTGACATATTTGCTTTCACCAGTTCACCGTTCTCAACAACGTAGCTCCCTGATACGCCAATATTCACTTCAGGTTCTTCACTTCGAATTTCAAATGGTTTTTAAATGCAGGATTTGCTGTGCACAAACTTAATTGCTCCATTTTAATTAACGTTTATGATAAAAAAATAATATTTCAATGCAAAATGAGAATATTTGGCAGTTCTCTGTGTGTGTCTCCAGACGATATCTTTCGAGCACGTCATGATTGGATTCGCTTCAAATTTGGTACACTGGTACCCTAGAGGATGAGTAGGAAGCTGATTGGCTTTCAGACTGCTAGGTAAAGCACCTTCGAAATGATGGGCACCTTAAGGTAACTTTCATCAAGAAAGCATTGGTAAGAACGTGTTACAGAACCAAAAAAAATTATTCGGGTTTTCGAGGGCGATTTCATTGCTGCTCCACACTTTTATTTTATTAAGGTTTAGTTGCTGGATGGAAACATTGTGATGAATTGAGAGCAGAATTGTAGATTTGATATTTTTATTACAAAATCTGTAGTGTTCAGTTGAAAGCTGAAGTCGTTTGCAGGCAAACAAATTTCCTCCGTACAACTTGAATTACATGGACTACGCTACCAGTGGTGTGTCATTTGTTTGCCTATTTCTATGTCGGAAATAATCTATAGGTGTGGATGCAGAAGTTTACGAAATTTCATAATTATAGAATTTAGATTTGCATAGGAAGAGATAACAACAATTAATGTCAGAAAAAAATAACATCAACATCTTCTTAAATGCAGAACTGGTTATATTTCAATACTTTCTAAATTTTAAATTCTAAATTTTACGCGCAGTGATTTTTACTAATAATGCAATTTAAAAAAACATTAAAAACTGCCTAGTCTTCCACCCAAAATTTTAACGTTTTGAAGTGAGAACATTTGTTGAGCATCGACCCAAGGTTAAATTGAGTGACACAAACACCTCTTCAAACCAACAAGAAACCTCCTAATATGAGTTTAGGAAAGTGACAGACACCATCTTCACTACCATATTGAATAACCAAAAGTCCAATATTAGCAAGTTCATAAAACGCTTGCCAACATTTTTCGCTTTAACTTCATATCAAAAAAATTAAAATTCTCCCTGTCAAATGTTGTATTTGTTTAATTAGTTCCTTTGTTAGTTGATATGGCATAATAGAGGCGTGGATTATTATGTTATAATCCAACATCTGGCAAACATTAGGCTGGTGAGAAATATTTAATTAAAATTTTTTGACACATGAACATAACTTTAGAGTTCCGACATACATAATTCAATTAACACGTCGACAAAAAATAATTAATTTATGAAAACAGCTTTTGGTGCTTTTCTTGACTTGTAGGAAATCCGTACTACATTTTCAATTATATTATATAATGTAATTTTATATAACTGTTGCGTATTGCTGAAATTATATGCAATTTTGTCCACTAATTATTATTTCAAAGTTATTGAGGAAATAATGGAAAATACCCAGAAATGGTTACGAATATCAAAAATTGAATAAAATATAAGTTTAATAATTTATTTCGAAAGTATACCACATCAAAGTATAAACACATCCTAATCTGCTGTTGAAGTAAATTCCAAAGTTTTACAATAAAAAACAACAGAACCAAACATTTAAACTTTTTGTTTTAAAGATGCTTGTTTTTTATAATTTACTTTCAATATTTGTCAAATCAAATAAATTGTCAACGACGACTGCCGGAAAACTACTTGACTTTAATCACGAAACTGGACAGTTTGTAGGCACTAAACCACGTAGATCATTTCTGGCTAGATCGCTAGTTGACCTGGTTGTGGTGGGTGTGATATGGTTTCGTATAGTAAGGCTATCTTCTTCGAAAACATCATCTGACTCTACGGAAGCCAATTTTTTTGTAATAATTTCCAGCATGATTATTGTGGGAGTTGAAAGATACCGCATTCGAGGAAAGCATCCGGATGAGTTTGTAAATTTCATGAATGAGCTTATGCTACTAGAACGAAGATGTGTCTCAGGTATGGTGTAACTTAAATAATTACTTTAACCGCTTGGTTATTTAATTTTAATGTTTCCATCAAACCTAATTTTGGGTTTTGATCAGGACTGAATATTCCTAGGGCAAGTGGAAAGGTGAAATTGGCGAAACTCTTTCTTCAGATTACATATTATTCAATGATCGTTGTTCCTTTTGCGGTTGCATTTGCCTCTGTACTTACTCCAAATCAACCTACAAATATTGTGAGAATATTTCTTGGCCATGGAATTGAATCAACTGGAGAATCACACAGCCAATTATTTAAAATTTTCCGTTGGTCGTTCAATTTCACTGTAAACTATTTATGCTGGAGTGTGATTGCAACCCAAGGACTACTCGTAATTACAGAGCTGCTAATTGGTCCGTTATCTCTTCAGTTTTGCAACTCTGCAATTGCAAGGTAAACTAGTCAAGTCAAACTATGATTGAAATAACCTAGATGAATACGTAAATCTACACAGTAATTATTTATGTATTGAACAGAAGAATGGATGCTTTGGCAAGTAAACCGAAGATGTCACAACACTTTTACGAAATAGCCAAACTGGTCAATGTATATCGAAGTCTGCAAATATTGGTTGAACTCTACAACTATAATCTTAAAACACTTTTGTTCCTCACACTTGTCAACGCTGGGGTGGTGGAAATTTGTTCAGCAGTTAATTCAGTGACAATGATATCGTCAAACGCAGTGGTCCCATTACCTCTTCAGATCTTCTTGGGAATATGTGTAATTGAGGCGAGTGGTATCATAATTGTGGTTTTTGGATTTGCTGGAGACATCCATGGGGATTCGAAGAAAACCCTGCAGAAAAACAAATCTATATGTAGGGGGATATCGCGAAATCATAATCCGTATATTCGACGGTACTTTCGATCTCTATCTGCTTTGAAGATTCGTTTTGGCATGTCAAATTTCATTGAGAAACAAACCCCACTAGTTTTTCAATCCTTCTGTGTCGACAGAATTGTAGAAATGCTTTTACTTGGAAGACGAAAATAGGAATGTAAAGCCATGATAAAAATTATTTAGGTGAGTAATAAAATTTTGCCAGAATTAAAAATTGTTTTTTCGGTAACTAGCAGCCTTACATATACTTCTAGCCATCTCATGACTAAAGACTCGAAGGTATAGTCCATGTGCATGACCTTTTATATTCTTAAAAGTTTAAAGCAAATTTGGCATTACATAATTTTATATTATCTCAACCATTGAGTACAAAAAGTTTACTATCCCCTACGCAAAATTGGTTTGGAAAACCTAACCCTTTTTCACTTTTCATCCCAAACAGAGACAGGAAATGTAATTAATACTTAGAAATTTTTGTTCTTGATTATGATTACTACATTCATTAGCTTGCAACTTAATAGGGGCGTTGACTATGTTATGATTTATTACGTGAACATACAACAAGATATGAGCTGGTCAGGAATATCTTCATTTAACTACGTTGAATAATGTGCACATTTTTGAAATTGTCGACATAATTCGATCAACACTAACTAATAAATTTATAAAAACATGTTTCGAAAATGGCTTATTTTGTATGAAACCCATGTACCGGTTTTAATTATATTTCTATTCCATGGTATGAAGGTGACGCCAAGATAATAGCAAAAATTCCGTTAATTGGCTTATATGAACTTTGAGTTAACACTTATGAGCATAATTAGACACATCCATTCATATTTTCGAAAGGTTTTACTAACTGCTGACAATAAGGAGTAAGGAAAGTCTAATATCAGCAAATTCATAAAAAGTATACCAACATTTTTCGTTCTCCTTTCGAATCAACTTGCTATCTGGCAAATGTGGCTCATGATTTTGATTAGTTCTTTTATTAGTTGATAGAATAATATGAGTGTTGTCGTTTTTATGATTCAGGACATGACAAAAATTTGGCTGGTCAGAAATATTCAAATAAAATGTGCTCAAACATGAACATAATTTTAGAGTTCCAAGTTGGAACTTCCAACATAAGTCAACCACCGCCGAAAACATGGATCAGTGATAACCCAATTTCATTTCACGCCATCACCACATAATTAATTTATGAACACGGTTTTTAGAGGTTTCTTTTTGCGGAGGAGACATGTGCCACATTTTTAATTTTGTTTCATATTGTAATTTCATATGATCATACCTAGCGCATGTTGCTGAAATTAAATGTAACCAGACATCTTAAAACTAATAAATTTTTTAATAAAATGGTTATGGTTATTAGTTCAATTCCCAAAGTATATCATGTCAAAGCGTTAACACATTCGCATTTCCACTTGAAGCAGATTCCAAACTTTCACCATAATTTCTTGGTTAATCATGATTGTATTTTATAATTTATTTTCAATATTTCTAAAAGCAAATAAACTGTCAACCAGGACAGCCGGAAAGCTACTTGATTTTAATCCCAAAACAAGACAATTCGTTGCATTCGGTGCAAGAGGACCACGCAGATCATTTCTTGCTAGATCGCTGGTTTACCTGATTGTCACGGGTGTGATATGGTTCCGTATAGCAAATCTATCTTCTTCGAAATCTGCATCTACCTCAAGGGAAGCCAATTTTCTTGTGGCAATTTCCTGCATGTGTGTCGACGTTATTGAGAGGTATCGGGTTCGAGGAAAATATCCAGATGAGTTTGTAGCTTTCATTAATGAGCTTATGCACCTGGAACGAAGATGCGCCACAGGTATGATTTAATTTAAAAAAGCAATTTTACAGCTTGATTATTCCGTTTTAAAGGTGGCATAAAATTTAATTAGGAACTTTTGCGCAGGGCTGAATATTCCTAAGCCGAGTACAAAGATCAAATTGGCAAAACTCTTTTGGCAAGTTACCCACTATCCAATGATCGTTCTTCCTTCTGTGGTCGCTTTGGCTTCCGTCCTTACTCCAAATCTTCCTACAAATATTGTGAAAATAATCCTTGGTTCTAGTATTCATACAACTAGAGAATCTGATTGCCAACTGGTATACTTTTTCCAGTGCCTCTTCAGTTTCATTGTAAACTATTTATTCTGGAATGGGATTGCAGTCCAAGGATTGTGCATAATTGTGGAACTACAAATTGGTCCGCTGTCTCTCCAGTTTTGTAACTCTGCAATTGAGAGGTAAATTAGTCGTTAATCTCACAAATTTGAAATTACACTAATATGTAATTGATATATTGAACAGAAGAATGAAAGCTCTTGCAAGGAAACCAAAGATGTCACAAAAATCTTCCGAAATATCACAACTGGTCAATATGTACAGAAGTTTGCAAATCTTGGTGGAATTATGTAATTATAATCTGAAAACGCTTTTGTTTCTGACACTTATCAACACCGGGGTGGTAGAAATTTGCGCAGCAGTTAATTCAGTGACTATAATATCGTCAAATATGGTGGTCCCATTACCGCTTCAGATCTTCCTGGGAATATTTGCAGTTGAGGCGAGTGGTCTCATAATTGTGGCATTTGGATTCGCTGGTGACATAAACGGAAATTTGAGGAAATCTCTGGAAAGAAACAAATCTATCTGTAGAGAGATAGCAGGAAAGCATAATCCATATATCCGGCGGTACTTTCGATCTCTACCTGCTTTGAAAATTCGTTTTGGCATGTCCAATTTCATCGAAAAGCAAACGCCACTGGTGTTTCAAGCTTTTTGTGTGGGCAGAATTTTAGACATACTTTTAGTTGGAAAGCGAACTAGCCATGATGAAAATGATGTAGAAAATAGTAAACTGTTGTTTTCTCATGTCATATTAGATTAGAATAGAATAGATTGTATTGTATTGTATTGTATTGCAGATTTTATTGACAATGTGACATTGGCTATAACATGTTTCAAGTACATATTGTTTTCATAGTTTGGTCACATAAATTGAAAAAATAAGAAATTCTTAAATAAATTTATTATTTGAGTCTCACACGATAATATGCAGAGTGCTGCCTACTTTCCCCGTCCACCAGAGAGGAACATCAACTGAAGTGTTATCTCCAGCACCTACCGACATGCTTATGCATTTAAGGTTTTTAGGCCAGTCGAATAGCAGTTCAGAGGAACACATTCAGAGATATTGACTCGCAAGAGGTTAGGAATTGTAGGCATTTACACAAGCATAATACATCAATGCGAAGATATAAAAATTTTTTTTTTTTAAATTAAAATTAACATAACAATTCTATTAGATTAGAAATAACATGGGTCAAGCGTTCTCTGCTTAATAATAAAATTTCGTACATTATGATCAAAATCATTATATGTTTTTATTGCCTTTATGTCATTTGGTAGATTATTCCACAACATTATTCCTCTATAGAGAAACGAAGATTGACCAATATTTTTGTTCATTTTTGGCATATAAAAGTCGTTTTCTTGCCTGCTTTCTCTAGTGCTAACTCGCTTTTTAAACAAAGAAAAACAATTGTTTAGGGTTGATTCCAGCTTAACGTGCTTAAAAATGTAGTTTAGTGTGTACAATTGTAAACGTTCTTCGAATAACAACCAATTTACTTTATCTATAGCATCAAGCTTAGTTATAACAAAATTACTGCTGGGGATAATTAGTTTAGTAGCCCTGTATATTATCCTATTTATTCGCTTACATTTTGTTTCTGGTAAGTTTCCCCACACGGGAATACAGTAGTCGAGAATAGATAAAACTAATGCGGTGGTGAAAATGTTTCTCCATTTGTACGTAAAATAGTGCTTATATCTGTTAATTAAGTACACTCGTGATGTCATATTTTTACATACGATACTGAAGTGTTGTTCAAAATTTAAAGTTTCATTTAGCACTAGACCTAAGTATTTAAATTGCTTTACATTTTCAATAGTCATTGCGTCAATTTTAAGAGTCATAGCTTGCTTATTTTTATTCCGAGATTCTCGAAAAACCATACATTTTGTCTTGAGTGCATTCACTTTCATACTGTTCTTCACACACCAAGTACTGAGTTCGTTTAAGTCACTTTGTAGTTTCTCTTGTATTTCTTCAATTGTATTTCCGGTTGCATATAGCACCAAATCGTCACAGTAGAACAAGCAAGAGCAGTATTTGAAGATTTCCGGAATGTCGTTGATGTACAAAGAGAAGGTATGGCTGCTTAAGGAACTGCCCTGTGGGGTCCCTTGTATCATGTTAAAGGGTTCTGACTTTTCATTACTTTTGTTGACGATTATTTTTCTTCTACTAAAATATGAGTGGAACAGTTTCAATAAATTGTCTCTTATTCCATATTTGTACATCTTTTGTAGGAGTTTCCCATATTGGATCTTGTCGAATGCTTGTTCAAAATCGATGAAGACAGCTCCTGTTGTTAATCCATTATCTGCTGCTAACTTAATGTCGTCCGTTAATACTAAGGTTGCACTTTGTGTAGACCTTCCAACTCTATAACCATGTTGCTGATTGGCATAAATGTCATTTGTTTCCAAAAATTTTCCAAGTCTGTCTGATAGCATTTTTTCTGTGATTTTTGTTGCTGCAGGTAGGATTGAGATTGGTCGGTAATTCCGTATATTGGATTTTTCACCTTTCTGTTTGTAAAGAGGAAGCACTAACGCAGTTTTAAGTGCGTCTGGGTATTCTCCATTTTTACACATGTCATTAATAACAAGTGAAAAATAAGGAGCTAATTCTTGTGAAAATCTTGCATAAAACTTTTGTGGGATTCCATCACTTCCAGCAGGCTTGTTTGAATCAATGTGTTTTATTATGCTGACTATTTCATCTGCTGACGTGATTATGTTAGTTAATTGTTTGTCAGTTTCATTTTCACTTTCACAAATTGGGAACGGTATATCAATTGATTGGTTATTGGGATTTTGTGTAAAATGCTTACAAAGCTCATTTAATTTTGATTTAGTATCCTTTATCACTTCATTTCCAACTTGAATATTTGGAAGATTTTGATCATGATCAATACGACCAATCTCCGTGTTGAGAAGTCTCCATAGTGTTTTGGATTCGTTCACAGAATCTTTGGCGAACTTCTTGATAGCTATGCATTTTATTTTTCGTTTCAAGTAGTTTTCTTTGTTCCTTGCTAGCTTGTATAATATCCAGTTATTTTCAGTTTTATCCATCATAAACGCTTTTTTCGCTTTTTGAGTTTTTCTACTTAGCTGTTCATATTCTGAGGTGATCCACGGTTTTTTATTAACCTTGATTGACACATTTTTTTCTGGTACATTGGCATTCAGCACGTATTTTACTATTTGCTCAAACATTAGGTATTTATTGTTAGAATTTTTGCACATGTCTAGGCTCCACCAGGGTGCGGTTTCAATCATTTTAATTACTTTTCCATTGTCTGTGTCTTTAAAACATCTGAACTTTGCTATTTTACTTGGGCTTTTGGGGGTTTTCTGTTTTTTCCGAACCGTGTAAATTAGGTCATGGTCTGACAATGTACACTCAACAACACCATTAACTTTGTTAAGATTCGGTTCATTAGTATAAATGCAGTCAATTAGTGATTGTGATGCGTTTGTAATGCGTGTTGGTGTATTTATTAGTTGACAGAAGTTGTATTCATTCATTAATTGTTGTAGTTCTCTAGTGACTGAGTCTTGTTTTAAGTGATCAATGTTGTAGTCTCCAAGAATATACGTTTCATAGTTTTTGCATTGTTCTAGCTTTTCTTTCATGCACAAAAGAAAGCTTTTGATTGATGTTGTTGGAGGTTTGTATAGAAGAATAACATGAATTGGTTTTAAATGGAGTTTTGATACGATGACGTGGAGGATTTCTGTTCCTGATATTTGATAATCAATTTGGGTTGCATCATATTCGTCCTTTACATATAATAACAAGCCACCTCCACGTTCACGATAAGATCTCATGTTAGGTCGGTCAACTCTAAAGATGCTGTATCCATTAATATGTACTTCGATTGTGTGCACACCA
>JAQIXX010008037.1:0-10121 GCA_034700605.1 Willowsia nigromaculata | reverse complement strand
TCGGATTCCCAAAGGACGATGGGAATGCATCCACCCCGTGACAGCAAACCTGAATCTAAATTCCGTGGGTGTCCTCCTTATAGTTAAATGGAGGGTGAAGATCCCGGTTAACCAAGAGGACAGGGAACACGAGGTGGGAAGTTACATAATCAAATATCCTATAGTTTTTTCGGGGAATGAGTCTATTTCTTTTTCCGGAGGTGCTTACGCCGTCATTGTTACTGGCTCCACAAAAATGTGGTCATAGTGCAGGCACTTTAGAAGATAACCGTTGAACAGCCGATCATGTTATGGGCAATTCATTCAGTATTGGTGCAGGCGCCACCCAATCAGAAAAAAGAGAAAAAGATATCTTGCCTTCCCATCAGCGCCAGGAATAGTCTCCAAAATCACACCGAGCGTAAGTGCAATGAAATCAAATAGTAAACGTACTCAGAAATGACGACTAAATTTGTTAAAAAATTAACACTGAGAAGTAAGCACAAAATTGCATTCCTTTTCAATGGATAAATGCTCAAATTTGAAAAGAATTGTCAACCCTTACTACAGAAATGCCAAATACTTTTTAAGTTTAAAGAAAAAGTCAAAAGAAATTGAACATTGATTAATTGCAACTGATTTACATAATTACACCATTAATAATTCTCCTATCCAGAATTACACTTAAATATAACTGTCAAAGTGTTTTTAGACCACTAACTTTAGCTAAAATTATATATTTGTGCTTTAATGCTTGATATCTGAAGGAAAAACCCAAAAAATTTGAAATGTATTTTGAAATTGGCAAAAATAAATGGCTTGAAGTACATGTGCATCTGCACGGCATCATAATACTGGTATTTGTTGTTAGGTATATTAAATGTTCAGCTAAGGCACTCAACTTGGTAAAAGGGTTCTTTAAACTAATAAGGTATTTGAATGTTTTTACATACAAACTTTATAGTTACAGTACCCTGAAATATTTTGGGTCTCTTCCTGGCAAAAGCCTTTGGTCTGAGACTTTAATGAAACTTTGAAAAATTTCATAGTTTGGTTCACCAGATCCCAAATTTCCTATGGTAGCAATCGATCTCCAGATACTAGATAAGCTATATCGGGTCGGAACATACAAAATATTCATCATACAATAAAAATATACATCATATTAGTACTTCAGAAGCGCATTAATCTGATTTTACGCAACGAGGCTTTGGTTTCAATCGCTTGCGATGATCTAACCTCAGCTTCATCAATAATCGCATCTCAGTATTGAAATGGTATATTCTTAATTTGAAATATTTGATTGTTGCGACACGAAATAGCAGGATTAACTTATGTTTCTATATAAGAATTTGTTTTGCTGACGTACCTTGGTTTAGTTGGTGCACTGTAAAGTGTTATAAGTCGTTGACAGACACGTAACCATTACAAAAAATCACTTCCATTTCCAAGCTTCTCAAAATTTTGCTAAAATCAAATATCAGGTTATATAACCGTCAGAAGCATTAAATGTCCTTATCATATCCGTAAAGCTTTAGTCTTCATATTTGTCCATAAACCCTACGGCAGAAGTACTTTGCTCTAATATAATTTTTGTCCCATTTTCTTTAAAAAATCTTTTTGAAAAGCTGTAAGATACCAAAAAGTAAGGTAAAATTTATTTTGCACTTTTAACTTGTTTGAAATTTTTAACGGAAATGCTAAAACAAATCAATCGAAACCAATATTCATTAAGTATTGCCCCAGAATTAGTATTTTACTTATTTCACTGGATGCAGAATGAGATAATGCGACTACTTTACATTACATGAAATTCGTTCATGTCATAATTGATGACAACTTGATGAGTATTGTTAAACGGTATTTTTCATTGGCTGTCCAGGTAGATTGTCTGACTAGATCCTTATAAATGGAGTCAAGCTAGGCTTGTTAGTTACTTTATTTTTCAATCATACTCAAATAGTATACTATATTCTTCACCTAAAGTTTACAGCAACTTTTGGCGAAAACTCTTCAATTCACACAGTTGTCAGTTGCTATTGTCAGTCCATATTATTGACCTAATTTTGATTAACTTATTCCACAACATGTGATGCAATTCTGTAAACTTTATTTTCTAAAAATATTTGTGGAGGATTCCATAGGACATGAGTAAATTGAGATACAAGCTATCTCCTCATAAATAAAAAATTTACTCGCATACATGGTCTCAAAATTAAAAGATTGCTAGAGCTCTGCATATCTACCACTATACTTCTCTTACTAAACTCAAATTAAGTAGCCTAACGTATACCTAGATTTGCGAGTTCTTACAAATTTGGAACTTACATCTCCCATTTATTGGTTCCAAATTTTTGATTGCGCTACACATGAATGGCTAATAGAACGCTGTTCAAATATTCATCAAAGGTGAACATTAAAAAAGATTTCATTAATTGAATTTCGATAATCCCTCTTTATAGACCTCCTTATTAACTTTGAGTCATGTTTCTCCAACACACCTCATAGTATGTTCATTTATACAAAAAATTGATCTTATCAATGATGTATGCTAACTTACAAGGGCTAATGCTCAAACAGAAAGCATGCTTTGCACCTGGCGTGAATTTTTTTTTGCATTTTGCGAAGAAAAAAACTATGGGACATGTGAAACTGACTACAATTTGGTAAAGATCAATTACTCCTAGAAATGTTTCCAATTGCAATGAATCCTAAATACAATGATATTGCGTTATTGTAGAAATCAGACAAGATCAACTATTTTATTACTCAAAATACCGCTGATGGTTCTCCAAAATAAAGTAATAATGAAATCCCAGACACATCCTTGTACCATTCCTAAGAATAAGTCTACTTACGAAGTTGGGAGCCGAAAATCTTCCCTGCTAATTAATTCTGGTAAATTTAAAAAACTAAAATCTAACGCATTACAAGCACAAATTTTGTTTGGTTTGTTCTAAGGTTTTTAGAAGATAAATGCTGGTAAATTGAGTCATTAAAAACTTAACTAATTTTAATACAATATATAACGCCAATGGTCAACCAATTTAGTTGCCAAAAATATTTAGTCATTACTCAAATAATATTTTGATTTTTAATCATCAATTGAATTTCAGTTGATAGAACAAATATTCTCTGTGGCAGTGACTTCGGGAAGCTTTATCCTTTCGGATGTTCTTTCTCATTTTTTTCATTCCGCATTCAAGCAGGATTCCAATTAAATTCGTCTCGGCCCTTTTTACACTGCCAATATATAATGGCTTCTAATTTGTATTAATGATCGTGATTCCCATTGTATCGAGTTGTATTTATTCGTATAATGTTTTCCAAGAAACGATTATTCTTTGATTAGGATTTTGAGTACCTAAAAAATTAGTGGAGATTTAAGATTTTTATTTTGTAATGCGTTTTACGTTGATAGATATGAGTAAAATACTTCTAAAATTAAATGCATTCTTAAACTATGTTGCTAAGAAAAGTTCTCGTGACGCCTGAAACTCGATGGTAAAAATATTTTAACTGAGAATTCGTAATGTTCAAAAGTGAAAATAATAATTGAAATTTTTTCGCCACAATTCAATATCATATAAATATGTTTTATGTTGCAATAAGAATTGAAATAACTGTTCATCAACTGTGGAACTTCTACCTGAATCGGAAACTAATGAATCTCTTCAAGAAATTCCGAAGAAAGCCAATTCCCTTCGTGCACTGTATTCTAGTACTCCTAATTGACGGGTTGAAAGACAAATAAAGTATTAATCCACGCAAACTTTACCATTTGATTATGAGGAGGAGTGGAGGGGAAACCTGAAGTCTCAAGCAAAACTGAAATTGGTGGAGGCAACAAATCAGACACAGGCACAGATAATGGATTTTTACTAATAGTGGTTGGCGATAATCAAGTCACAATTATGGAAAGTACACCAGCTTCCAAGATTGGAGGAAATTAATCCAAACAAAAACTGCTATCCTATATTCACCTCACAAGTTTCCTATGATCATTCTTACTTCATAAGAATACCAATACAAAGATATAGGCACTACCAGTAATGATATATTTTGCTCGATTGGACCAAAACATTCAAAAATTAAAAGTAAACGTATGCATGTCACAAAATCTCAATTTTGCTTAAACCTTTCCAGTTGTTTTTGCAACAACGGGTAAATTAAGTTTTAAAATCAACTGAGCTGCTTTAAAAATAAAATTGTCAAATCGGTATATGAAGGCGTTAGTTACATAATTTGCATGCAGCATAACCTGATACGCACAACCTGCCGAGCCCTGATATCTTAACGAAGTAGAGACTTACATTTGAAGGCGATAATGCTCATTTTAGGAATTCGATACAGATTTCAATACTCATTAACAGACTGATGTTTGGTGTCGTGATAAACAATATACTATAAATATTTTTTTTTTGATGGACGGACTAGAAAGGGTTGGAAAGTACAGATAGATAATGGGTACACCTACGGTATGTTCCCTATATCCTGAGATTGGATGAAATGTCTCACCAGCCGATCAAAAAGGTAACTGTCACTATTATCAGGCACCTGAGCTGAAACTGAACTAAATACACGGGGCCACTTCCAACCCCCACAGTATAATCCTGGACTCTGCATTGTTCAAACAAGCAAAAATAAATGTTACCTCCGGTCTGCATATGAGAGGGTTGCAAGTTGATAGCCAATCACAGCGACAATACGGATATCCCCTTCCCTCCATTCCCTTAAACCTGCCTGACTAGATTTATCCACAATCTAGGTTTTTCTGGGAATTTTTTAAGAAACAATAAGCAAATAAAACATAGTGCCAATAGATTACGTATTCTTGAGATTTACTTTTCACCCGAGATTATTACCTTCAAAAAGTCCAAATTATCAACTACCAAACCTGGGATATTTAAGATCCCTATAATTCTAAAAAAATATATAATTAACGTGTAAACCTATTTAAAATTGTAAAAACACTCCCAAACAATAAATACTGGTTTATTCGGATAATTAGAGCCTGTTAGGACAATGCCGATCTGACGGAACAAATTAAAATTTAATTTCTACTTATTAATATTATGACAGGTAGTTATAATTAAAGAAGGTGTGAATGAAATACCAGACATTTACGAGCTGGCAGCGTTATTTTGAGATAAGCATCATTAGTAGTTTGAAAGTTTTTCTAAAAAAAATACCAAATGTCAAGTCAAAACGTTTGAAAATGTAAGATTTTCTATTTGCCCCAGGTTTTGGTTTTGTCAAATTATACCTTTTGGTATGAATGTAGTATTTCACGGTCATTTAAGATGTTTTAAAACTTTGTCGATTTCCTACATTAATAAAAATTTTGGATTCGGTAATACTAATGAATATGAGAAGATGTAAAAATTTCAGGGTGAAGCATTAAAAGTTTAAATTAATAAATGTGCGTCTCTCTCAAATACGAATGCATTCTCCGCAAGGTCTTCAGAGACCATTCATACTTGGTTTACAGTTAAAAACGATCTAAAAATAAGGTTTTGCAACAAGAAACAGATGGAAGTTCGGCAAAATGCATAAAACACAAGGAAAAATATATCAAAAGGTTTGGCATCGCAAACACCAATTGTATATCAGCTAAAGAAATTAAACTTTGCACGAAGGTGTAAAATTAAAATTTGAAGATAGGCCCGTTTTGAGATTTTCAAAATATGCATTAGCTTCAAAAATTAACTTTAAAAACTTAAAATTTCATTTTGAAGCTCAAAAACTGTAGGTGTGAGCGATGCGAAACTTTTTGATAATTTTTTGCTCATATATTATTCACTTTACCGAATTTGCGCCTGGTTCTTGCTGCAAATCCTCATTTTTTCATCGTATTCCTCTGTAACCCAAGTATGAATAGTTTCTAAAACCCTTGCAGAAAATGCATTTCCATTTCAGAATAAGACGCACAATCGTCCATTAGATATGGTCATTACCTACATTGACATTCTTTTTCCAAACTCAACTGCGTAATCTGAGTCAAGATAAATCACCCTCATTCTTTACAAAATACGTTAGACGCGTAAACACTACAAATTTAATATTAAGTCAATTTGTTTGTTAATTGGTTTAACATGGTCCCCTAGATGTCCCAGTAAACTAGATGTACACATATTAAAGCCACAAAAAGTGGACAGGTAACCAAAAGGTAGTTAGTAGTGACTAGTGAGCGATCACAGGGGAAGCTGTCGTCAATCACCAATCTAACGAAATTTTCATGCTGTCACTCTCGTCGCCTGTCGCATCCCTTCAGCTGCAAAGTCTGTAGCCGGAGGAAATTCATTGGATTCTCATTTATACAATCTTGTTTCGTTCTTGGGAGACGCCGGGCATATGATGAAATGCCTTGAAATCACCAAAGGCGCGCAGTAGCTGAATACTACTGAAACCTGGAAACAGAATCAAGAAACTTTCTCAATTTGGACGTTCCTTGGTCCCTAATTACTCCAACAAGAATTATTAGCCTCAAAGTGATTTAACGGGACATATTTCGTGCCTTGAAATGTTTCTAAGTCTGTTGTGAAAAAATATACCACAAATTTTTGTGTAAAGAAGAACCTTTTTGTAACAATCTTATTCCTGGCCATTCACTTCTTGACACATATACCTATTAGCTCTTGTAGCAAAACTTATTGATATCTGCTCCTTAATTTGAATCTATAATGTATCAAATATGTCCAGAAAAGTTACAAATTTAAACCCTTTGATTCAACTTTAAATAAACAAACTATTTTCACACCAGCACCTTTTCCTTGCTTTCTCAACGCCGTGACGTTTGAAAATATTTTATGCAAATTTGGCAATCTCATCGTGCCCCGAACAACTACATATTTTAAATAAATTGCAGCACATTTTTTAACTAATAATGCTACCAAGACTTTTATGAGTGATTAATACAATTCAGTGAGGAGAATTAGAAACTTTGCATTGTGTTTTCCCTTCATTTACTAAGCCGTGGACACAAAGAGTACACATATCTGACTTATCTCCGATTCTATGTGTTTCAATAAAAAAATAGTATAATTGATATCAATTTACCAAATGATTCCACATTGGAGGAAACTGTTTCAGGTCACTACTTCTCAAGCCCATATTGATTGACAACATCGTCAACTGTTCGTCAAATCCATAGATAAAAAATGAGATGGCACTTGTTTCCTGGTGGATGCAAACGCATACAAAATGTTTACAGGTACAGTTTGACGTACAAACGACACAAGTAATACCTTCTACAGTAATTTTAATATTCACAGGTTTGTTTTAACATGCCCTGATTGTTGATGAAATTGGTGATTGGGACCTTTATCATGAACTTTGAGGTACCAATATTACTATTGCACAAAATTTAGTGTAGGATACACAACATGTTGCAATAATGTATAATCAATTTGACATTAGGAAGCTAAGCCGCATGCTCCGATATTCGACGATTTTTTAAAGGATTTCGTTAAAACAACAATGATCGCATGGCAGATATCACGTGCAAAAGGACCTCACTCTTCTTGAATGGATTTAGTTTTTTGAATTTATTAAATGTAGTAACGCAATAAATATTTTAAGCGTATCCACATTTCAAGTTTTCTCTCCTCCATCCTGCCCTGCAGGGTTCTTAGCCAATATTCTTTCAATGGACTTTTCCGAATAATGTCTAAATCGTTTCTACAATTTGTCTAAAGCATTAGGATTTCTCACTGTGATCTGGGATTGCATAATTCTTTTCATAACATGTTCCAATTATCATTAAGTGACGCTTTGATTTGAACGCGAGAGATTTGAAGTGACGCTAATGTACATTCTACCTTTCATTTAACGTTTGATTTTTAAAAAATCCATCCACGATTTGTGTGCAGTTCGATAGGTGTAAATTTTTTTTGTTTTCTTGCAAATGTTATCAATTTCTTCTACCCTAATTACTGAGGAATAATCACAAAGCAATACTTTACACGGAGTCTTACCACACTTATCCAATGGTCAAATATTTTGAGAAAAAATTGTGTTGAAAATGGCTTACCCTCCTACTTCTAACTCCTAAAACTTCTCAAGAGTGAGGAAATAACTCCGTAAGAGGATTTTCCTCCATTTCATGGAAGAATTTTTTTTTTAAAAACAAGAAACTTTTTTTCAGACTCCGGTTGTTGTTGATGTTGCAAATGAGAACGAGTGCATAATTGACAGATATGTATGGCTTGCACCACATGTGGTATTAAGCTTTAAAATCATGTTGGATAGGAGACAATTTGTCTGGAGATGGGGGGGTAACCTGTAGATACATATCAAGGTTGTGTTCCATGTAATTTGTGTGGTAGCAGTGGTCAAAACGAAGTTGATCTCAACCTAATATAATTGTACCTGGAGAACCCAGCACATAAAGTTACTGAATACAAGGCAGTTGGAAAGGGTCGTACCAGAAGAAATAATTAATTTTTTGAAAGAATTCATTGACTCCAAAGACTTTATGTTGAAGTGCCACGCGGTCACAATTGCATAGGAATTGCAGGACTTCTAGTGACTATTGAACTTTCTCACACTTCTCAAATGCGTCTTCGGCAAACCAAGTTCTCAGCGGTGCAGCCAAATTTTTCGAGACAATTACATACATACAATGACGCACTCCAAGCAACACATATACGCGTACATATTACACGATTCTCGAGAAACCAATGCAGAAACCAGATACGGTTTCTTGGAGGTTTCCAGAGAATTAAAAACCCTAAGACCCATATACTTGCTTGATTGGAATATGGTGGTCAACCTTTTGCGAGATGTGGAGCAGGGTACGTGATAAGCCGATCGGACAGCCTAATGAACGCTAACATTACATTTTTACTTACCTTGTAGTTTGCAATGAAAAGTTCACAAAAATACTTCAAAGTCGCATTAGGGGACGTCGGATGTTTACTTTTTCGATTGGTGGGCTCATTTCTCACATATAAGTCAGTAGAAAACATTTTGATTTTCATTAACTTTAATTACAAGTTGATATGGGCAGAGGGAAATGTTTTAGAATGCAGGAAAACGAATCTGCAGGATTTTCAAAGAATCCTTTTGAAACCTTGTTCAAGTTTCCGTAAACCACTTGGCGACATAATAAAAGGAAGGTTAATGGTGCCAGCAAATACAGAAAATGAGTAGGAATGTGGCCTGAATCACAGTCGCATAGTATATAGTGAAGGAGCTCATTAAGCGGAGGAGGAGTAAATTGCCGGCAATGCGACTGGAAATGGAATTCATCATCGGTACCATGACAACAACGCATAAGCCACTGCAAACAAGTACATCTAGTAACAGACTATAAAATATGTTTTGAGCTAAATCGGTTCAATAAAATCTTCCCACAGACTTTGGAATAAAAATAATTTTGAAAGAATTTAATACGAATGTAAAACTGGTTTTTTTAACCCTTGTAAACGTCAATGCAAAAAATACACAGTCAATCAAATGAAGGTACAGAACAAATATTAATATTTCAAGCTAATTAAACTACGATCCACATCAGTACTTGAAAGAAGAATTTACTTTTGAGTTTTGCGCCTTGGATAACAAAGGTAGACCAGTTAGGTGCATCTAACATTTTCGAAAATTAATGTTTATTTTTTAACTGAGCAGAATTCGGTTTATCACGTTACAATATTTCAACCACGTCATTTTTCAAGCCACTGGCGCAGCCAGCCCACCGGCCAGGGGGGGCCAGGAGTTCGAAGTGAGTTAGGAATATTGTATGTTATGCTTTCGATTTACATGTACAGTTTTTAATAACCAGCTAGTTTTTCATTGTATTATTTAGCTAAGGAGAGTATTTGAATAATTTGGAATCTTTGATAGAATCTTGAATTTTTAAAGGAAATTTTGAAAGAATTTGGAAAGTTTTAAGGAAATTTTGAAGGAATTTGGAAAGTTTTAAGGAAATTTTGAAGGAATTTGGAAAACTTTAAGGAAATTTGGAAGGGATTTGGAAAGTTTTGAGGAAATTTTGGAGGAATTCGGAAAGTTTAAAGGAAATTGGAAGGGATTTGGAAAGTTTTGAGGAAATTTTGGAGGAATTCCGAAAGTTTTAAGGAAATTTTGAAGGAAATATTAATGAAGTTTTGAAAGTTTTAAGGAAATTTTGAAGGAAATATTAA
>JAQIXX010008036.1:0-10123 GCA_034700605.1 Willowsia nigromaculata | reverse complement strand
TTATATTCGTCTCCTTGTTCTGTTTTTAATCCGGATTATAGCGGTGGTTTTAACAGTCGGAGCTTTTAACACAACGCTTAAAATATATATCGTAGAAAATCGCGCAATTACTTCTTCATGTGTAACACCTTGCTTCTATACGAAATTGATCCCTTCATTTGGGGTTAATTTGTTTTATACGAAGCAAATATAAAAGGCTGCTGCACAAAGTATTCTCTCATATCTGAGAAAAGTGGTTGATTCTCTGTCAGATGCATCTTTCTTTATTTTAGCTTCTATCACGTAATATATTAGCAGCATAATAATCACAGTCAAAGGGTTGAATCTTTTTCATTCTGATATGCAGTACGAGTATTGATAATAATAAGATAGAAGCATGACCTTTTCTTTATACTGCTGCTGTTTTCGTAAGTTTGATTTACTACCACTTGATTGTATTGAGGCATGGCCAAGTAAAGTAATGAAGAAAGATATCTTATGAAGGGAAGCGCGTGAACGCATATTCGATTTTATTTCCTGATAATGGGCTGATTCCATGAATCTAACCTTGAATTACGCACTTTAATTTTAAACTACAAAATGCGACGACTGCTTCTATACAGACTGCGGCAATGGCTGTGAAGGGAATATGGTTGAAAAGTCAGGTTGAACGTAATTCAGCTCATGGTACTTCCATAATGGAGTGACAATGCTGCATGGACTATACAATGCACTGATAGAATATTGTTGTATTCGTCAAATGAATTTAATGAGTTCTTAATCAGCTATATCGGAAACATTAAAAATTACTTGGTTTGTAATACTATGTACAGTTCTGTATGTACTGCGCTACCAATTCTCAATACTATATGTGCCAAAATAATAACGGTTTGCAAAATATATTATGATAATGAAGTGCTTGGGTTCAACACAAGTATTTTGTTGCTAGATTCTCCGATTGGATAATATAGGTTAGCTGCAATTAACACTTAAGCAAATTTTAAATATAATGAAGAATGGGCGTGTGATATTTCTTTTCCATAAACTGATCAAATGAACCGACATATCATCACGTTTACACAGGTGTTAAGGTGAAGTGTGCTAAAAACCAAATAAAACTCAAAATTTGCAAAAGTAAAATGTTTGTAATTTCCACTTGTATTTACTTTTGCATAGAGAGAAACACAAATCGAGCTTTTCAGTGAAAAGCCTAAAATTTCCTAGTATACTATTTGTTTAAAGCAAACATACTTATGAGGGAAATTGTAAAACGTACATAACTCTTTTACATTTCTCTGTATCACGCAAGTACAATGGATTTCACATTAAGTTTCGGAATTGCTTGGAGAGGTGTTCTGATTCCATCTCAGGTTAGAGCAAACAAAGATGGGTAAAGAGTTAGTAACGCCTTCAATTTGCCGAAATAGGCTCTATATCATAACAGTCGGGATTATCGTATGCCTAATTATACTCCACATTACAATCCCTGGGGACTTTCAGGAACGCCAATATGTTGTCATAAAGCACCTTGATTCCATACTTCCAAGGAACCCTTTCGACATTGATTACGTGCAGGACAATCTTTTGGAGCTTGACCAGAAGGATCGCCAACTAATTCAGTATGTACGAATTAGGCACTTGACCCCGCCATCAAAATTACCGTACATGTTAACAGAGACATCAAAAGAAGCAGCGGTAGACTACAAAGATACGTTTAGCACATGGGTTGCAAATTTCTTCAAAAATAAGGCACAACAATTCTTGATATTTGATATTATAATTCATGTTTACATGTTTGAAAGTGATAATTGTAACAATTAAACAGATTATGTAAATAAATGATTTTAGACGAGCGGTATCTTTATTGAAGCAGGGGCAAATGAGGGTGAGCATGGATCGCATACGCTTTATCTGGAAATGGAATTGGGCTGGACTGGACTTTTGATAGAATGCAATCCATTGGTTGTTCCCTATCTGAAATCCCATCATCGGAAAGCGTGGGTGGCAGACGTTTGCCTGGCTCCAGGCAGTACCCCTGGCGTTGTAAGAGATTAATTATTTATTTAAAATGCCAGTTTATATATATTGGGCTAGTCACATTAACCATTGCGTTTTGCATTATAGATTACCATTTACCATTTGCTTTGTATTTTTCAGCTTAACTTTTCTTATCCTACCAACTGGACATATAGTGGCACTTTCAAAAAACCTTGGAATATGTCAGTTTTTAAATGGAAGTTTATAGATGTCCAAACATACCCACTTTACACTGTCTTAGCAGCCCTTGGGTGGACTGAAATCGACTACTTTAGTTTTGACATTGAAGGAGTTGAATTGAGCGTGTTTCGAACTTTCCCGTTTGATTTAATTACCTTTAAGGTTCTTATTATTGAGATATTTTTTTACACTGAGCAAGAGATACAACAATTGGACGATCTGTTGAAGAGCAATAGGTATCATTTTGTAAAAAAGTTAGACATTGACTATATTTATGTCCATGAATCGGTGAAAAATATGCTGCCCGAATAGTGAAAATACCCATGTAAAATAAAATTTATGTCATACGAAGCAATGTAAAATATATGTAGATAAATATATAAATATTGAATTTATTAAATATGTAATGCATGTATGTATTCATTGTATTTTATGTACCAATTCATAAAAGAAAACAAATTAATGCATATATTTTGCAAGTTATTCTTCGCTTACAAGTTAAAAGTAGTGAAGTCAAATTGAAAAACGCATATTTAAGAATGTTGAAATGTAATATTTAGAATTAAGGCTATAAACAACATAATACTGTATTTATGTGTTGTATCGCAAATGGTGAGAAACTATGATTTGTATTTAAGTCAGAAACATGATGTATTTATTAACGACGTCCCCACCAATTTTTTGCACTGCCTTTCCGTTCAGTTGCACCTCCGCCAAGTGATCGTCCACCCAATTTCGCTGGTATCTTTTCCGACGGTTTGGACTTCTTTAATGTACCCGCATCCTTGTTTTTGCGTTTTATATCCTTTTTTAAACTGATCCATGGATCTTTAACTGAATTCTTTGAATCACATATAACGCCGCATTGAAGACAAAAATCTGACAATGATATAGCAGAGGTTCAAGTATAATAGATATAGTAAAGAAAGGTAAAATGAATTTTTTTCAACCTATGAAATACAATAACACGCACCCCATTTTTCCCGTCCTGCAACGCAAACTTTTTCACATCTTTCGCACGAAAATTTGTAGCGACCTTTAATAAAAAAGATAAAAATCAATCGACAAGAATTAGGCAAAAAATGCGACCACAGTTCATTAAAAGATATTTACCTGCGTTGGTGTGATTGAGAAGATTAAGTATTACAAGAAATGACACAGTCACGCTGAAAATCGAGATGATGAGACTACCAGCCATATTGTGTTATGGTGTGAGTGAAAATAGATTATAAACTGGGCTTTATAGTTTCGTGCTCCTGAACTATCTTTCCAAATCAAAACGAAAAATTAAGTTGGCATTAATAAGTATAACTATTTCGGTCTTGGGAATTATAAGTTTATGTAATGTTTATGTAATTGCAATAAATCTTAATATTATTGTATTTTAATACTATATAACTGGTTTTATCGCTAATAATTTTGTCGTCATTCTCATTAAATTATTTGCACATTATTACTTGTATTACATCATTTGCTTGCAATCTACAAGGGACATACATAACAAATTATAACCAATTATGTTTACTAATTACAAAGTCTCGTAAAGTGTGATTAAGCATAAATAATATTTTTTCCTGATCAACACCAAGCATTGTAATTGTAAATAATAGCAATGTCTACCAACGTAAGAATTTTATTCTCCCTTTAGAGAACATAAAATATGCTAGAGATACGCATTTATACTGGCCGTAATAAATAAGGTGTTGAATGATTTTGATTCAGTTTCACTAACATGACTCGTTCTCATAGATTGGATATTATGTCACTTTAAATTTAATATAATGTGCGCATTATCCAACTATTTATGCTTTGTGAAAAGATCAAATGAAAAAATAGCCAATAAAGATATACCTAATATAGCATTTTAAACAGCATTATATATTCCTTTAAAGTTTGTCTCACACGTAGACATCACAAGCTATTATGCAACATTTTTTAAATTGAAGACTCTTAAGTAGCCTAAATTACCTTTCCTACAAAAAGATATACGACAACATTTCTCACGTAAAATATAAATGAAACGAAATCTTTTCACATTTTCCTCGTTTCGTTTTATTCTATTCAGCGATTCACAATTTTTACTACGCCATTCACAACACTGTTTCAAGTCAAAGTTGACTCAAGTACATCACACCACGTTGTTACTTTGTTGCAGGGATTCCAACCAAAAGGATCGGACTTCAATGAGCCACATTGTAGAACAAGATCTATTGCATTTGTTGCACTTTCTTGAAATTATGAAAAGAAAAAAAGTAATAAAATATATCTTTGCATGGTTTTATAATAGTACCCACTTGAAGCAGAAGATTCATTACTTTATTGCAATTCACACATATTTTAGAGAAAACCAAGCTATACTCTTCGTTACCCAATTTCATGCCTTTCATTTCCCTATATTATTATGACTATGATAATGATTTTAAACCAGATGCTCGCTTTCGTTCCAATCCCTTTAGAATTCTGATGAATCTCAAGGTTGAACAAGCCGCTGCTTTTGTCAAAAAAAGTATACCATTTCATTATACGATTATCCATAAATGACCTGTTTTTGCTAGGTCATTCCATTTTTTGGATCGAGTAGTGTGAATGTGTGATGATGAGGATGAGAATGACGATTCATTAAAAAAGGAGTCCATCATCCCAGCATGCTTCTCACTGTTATCTCACCTTTGAACATGGGCTTACTACCATGTAATCCCTTATGTAAGCCGTAAATACTACTACTGTTGTTGTGAAATTTCTCTTCTTATAAGTGAACATTTCTAGGTGTTATTTTTTCGAAAAATGTATACTGTACCCTTATCCCCTCATCATTCTCAGCTTTATGCTACTAAGCTCAACATCAAATAAGAAAGAAAAATGCATGTGCGTAAAAGTAAGCGGTATTATAACTTTTATTTGACAATGAACGACACTCCACACAATGACCTTAACTGAAAACATAGAACGGATCATGAACGCAATGCGTGTATGCGTAGCGCAAAATATAATGACACATTGCACTACTCTCTCCGTCTGCTGAAACTGTGAGTGGGGGAAAAAGGGTCCTCTTCACAGACAAAAAAATAAAGTGACTGCGTACTATACATGAAAAGGACCCTTTTGGCTTTTGTTATTATTATTGTTATGATAGCTCATAATAAAGCACACACGCATGAGTGCGTTTTTTATGTGAATGAAGAGGAAACAAAGGAAAACAGTCGTAGATTCCATTTCATTACGTATTCTCTATTTTCATTGCTGTTGCTTGCTAATACAGGGCAACGTAGTAATAGGCAATCTTTAAAATTTTTGTATGACTGTGCAGTCTGTTGGGGCACTATTGTTGCATATTGCATCATTTCATTCATGACATGGTAGGCAATTTTATGGGTGTGAATGCAGCAGAAGCAGAGGAGTAGAAGTGCAGTTGCAAGAAGGTCCCGGTAAAGGAAAAACGATGATGACAATGAGAGTAAAAAAGTAGAAATATAGAAAATGCAGTTAAACTGCATTCATTCAATTCATGTTTTAAGAAGAGAAGAGGACCCAGAAGCGACACAAAAAAGCTAAAATGACAACGACAGGAGTCGTATAAATAAATGTGTCATTAAAACCGCTCGTGGTGTGTTTTTAAAGGGCGGAATGCCTTTATTACAGGCTTGTTTCTTGGCATTACCGTGAATGAGCTCTTAGATGTATTGTGTTGCACAATATGTAAAGAATTGTGGATATGCTTAGCTCATGTGAGTACATGGATATCCAGTACCACAAAGTGACAAAAGCACACAGTTCATATAATCATATTGGACCTTTTTAGAAATGAAAGATGACAAAAAACTGGTTAACTTTTTTACGCATTATCGTATCATCATCGTCATATCGTACTCCTTTAGCTAAACATACTTGAGTCCATTCTTTCCGCTGTTGTTTCGTTCAACTAAACAGGAACGTTGAGAATGATGATGATGCTTTCTAAAATAGAAATAATAACAAACACAACAGGAGGAGAGTTAAGTACCCTACAATAAAAAATATGCAACTTGAGTTGCTTATGGGACAGAATGATTGTTACATGAAATATGTTCGTTTAAATATTTTTTATGAAAAGGTTCATAGATTTATTGCGTTTTAGAGATATTTTGGACAGTTGCAGAGAAAATGAAAAATGCACTTTCCGGAGAAAATGTGTCGAAAATGGTGTTGTCGTAGTTTGTTTGGGATGATGACGATGATAAGTATCAACCCTTCGTTTTACTGTAGCGTAAACAGAAAATCGTAGATAAGAGATTGGATATCGGTTATGTATGTCCAATAATATGTACCTATTCGGGCCTGTCATACCACACGACACAAACAAAAGAGAGGAGCCTCACGCCGGACATTGCACCAAAAAATTGTTCAACCAAATCCGCTACAGTTTTTTGTTTCACAGCTTTCGTTGCATTGTCAGCTTGCAGATATCTCTGCCATTGGGAGCTGCAATGCCGAAAGACCGAAAGTAATGAGTTTTTTTCTGTATTTCGGAGGGCACTTAATTTGTATCCAGAAATTACTCATGTATTTGCTGAATTGCAAGGAAGGAAGGATGCATGCATGGAGTTGTCGCTGTTGTCGCCTGCCGTCATCATAATCCGCAGGGTTTCTACCAAAGTTTTTCATGGACGATTGGCACTGACGAAGGGCTGAAGTGGGAAGTTTTCCTTTCCCCGCAAAACAGATGAAATATAAAAGTAACGATTTTTGGGGGAAAATGTTGGAGTTTGTGGAAGAAACAATGAAAAACCGACTTTTGTGGTGATTGAGTACAATGGAAAAGTAGTTCATATCTAGCTATTGTTTTGCCTATTGAAAATTCATATGGATTGAAATACAAGCGCACAGAAAAATAATCGTTTGTACAATGTCGTGTATTATCTTTCAACTTTGTTTCATTATCACACGTAGTAAATCCTGTAGTGCAGTATGTCGATTTCATTGCAAACTGGCTTACTGAGTACCGATGACGAGTGCCTTATTTAGAAGGAAGAAATTAAGGTCGCAACTATTAACTCAACTATAAAAATGTACCAGATCACAATCGAATCTCGGCTAAACCACAAAAGCTAAACATTCAGTTTTGTCGAATATACATGCTCACTTTTGTAGAGCACAATATCATGAGAATAGAAAACGAATTATATTACATTAGCGATATATACTGTAAATGTGTGAAGATAGAATGTGTAAATTTCATACAACAGCTCAGAGAATGATAGATTTACTATGCATGCATCTCTCATCAGGCCGCAGCTTTGATGATATTGACTTTTTGTGTTTTTAGAGGCTCCATTTTTGTCACAATCCATTAAGACTCCAATTCTTAATGGGAAATACATGCAGTTGGTGTAGTAAATTTCTAGTAGTTCCTTCTTCCATTATTATGTGTATTTGCATGTTTCAACTGCGGCAAAGAAGGGTTACACATAAAAATTGTTTGAATTAAACATTTTTACTGCATCTAAAATTCAAAAACTGTGTACTTTAACACGGTCATAAAAGTCACATACAATTTAATTGTCATTATATTATAGTTCTATAGAATATCCAAAATCATACGTGTTTCTACTCCAGTTCAAGCTTTTGTTGTATGCTTAGATAGGTATACCCAGAGCAGGAAACCGTCTACCGTCTTCATACAATATGGTGGCCTTCGGAGCTTTTTAAGAAATATCATTTGACTTCTTTCCGGTATCATAAATACTTGGATGAACTCGTTTTTACTTACTAGTATTACAGTTATGTAACTTCTTTGGACTTTCATCACTGATGCTTTTGTTTTGATATTTCTAGTCCTGCTTCAAGCATTGTATGTAGATATTTTTAAAATTCTTACATGTACATATTGCACTCTACTTGCATTTGCATTTTCACATTTAGTTTACTTTAAATTTCATTAACTGGCTCTACCTTATCGTTGGTCTCCCTTTAATGATCCCCACGTTGGTAATAATCATAATATTTCTGTCTTCTACCAACTCGAAGATTTTATTTCATCTTTGTCAGTCTAACTACACAGCTTTTTCATTCATTTAATTTTGTTCACAGATCACAGATGCTGTTTGCGCATTACGTTCAATCTTTACTTGGTCCACACTGTTAGTTCTTCTTTTCCTGTACTCACTCAAGAAACGTTATGCTTCCGTAATGTCCTTACTTTTCTTTTTATCTTCCCCGTAGCATACATATTTCACTTCTCTGGGTAGGGCTTATGGCTTGGACAAACAGCTAATTTGCATAACGCAAGGTTATTTGAGAACACTTATGTCAACCCGGCTTTTGTCATCATCGCCTTCGTGCTTACAACTGCTGTATTTGAATCTCTTGAAGAATGCATGCATGCACACGTTGATGACACATCTCGTTCATTCAGTTCATACATTCACCTTCTCCCATAAAAATGAAAATCTTCAAAGAAAAGGAAAAATAACAGAAAGAGATGCAATTTCATCCTAAAGTTTTTTGTTACGTTTCGTTTGTTTGTTGTAATGATTGCACAGGGAGAACCTTCAAAATTACTACCACTTTCATGAACTCTCGTTTTCCAAGTTAATTTTACTCAAGATCTCCTTTTATCATCAACACGCGACTAATTTCTGCCAAACAAAATGAGGCAGGTCAAACTAACGCGAGAGCAAATCTTCAATCAAAACCAAGAACCACACAAGAGGGTGAGATCAACATGCGATGGAATTTTCTGGAAAGAATATTTCCCAAGGAGCCAGTACAATTTGCATATGGCTCATCATCATCACCAGTAGCATTTTCAACAAATGATCCAAGTGTTTTGGCAATGCTTAAAAACGATCTGGTAGCTGCTCATAGTGGTGCATATTACAAACGGATATGCTAAATCGTTACTCATGATACACCATTAGTTAAAATCACACAGTAAAATTGTAAATATTTTTGCTTACTTTTACAAAGTAGAAAGATAAATACATTTTGGAATGCCTAAGCAGAAAAAGTAAGCTTTTACTCATATCATCGGCCCGTATTCAACGGGGTTGATAAAAGTCTACATCCAAGACAATTACATTTATAGACAAAAAATAAATCCAAGACAGAAACAGGCGAGAAAAAAGGGACGATATAACGATCCTAGAGTTGCATGCTTCTTTCCACCATTCTTCACATAAAACTCTCTTTTTTCTTAAAAGGACAAGAAAAAAGTTGATCTAGCTCTTGAGTGAGTCATTACTCTTTGGCTTGCACTTGTAAAGTTTTGTTGGAAGGTTGAGACCGAGAAGAAGTGGAAGGAGAAACACAAACGACGACGACAAGGGACACGGCTGGCGACACAACAACAGAGAAAAAGACCTTTTAATTTTTGTGGGGAAAGATGTAATGGAATTTTTGTCGTGTGATGTATCTATAATGTCGTGCAATGCAGATGCACCAGTAGCAAGCTGATACACAGAGAAGGGAAAAATAATAAAACATTCTCACTCACTCAACTTCCTCCAGAGTCATTTATTCTTAAAAGTATCTAAATAATCTGGAATCTGGTGGCAGTTGAAATAAGTAAGACATAAACACGCATCTCATCTTCTTCAATGATCACAGTCATCATCATCATTCCTAGGATGAAATGCAGCATTCACGCACCATGCAATGCCAAACGCAGAATCGACAAACGCACAAAAGCTACTTTAAAATCGTTCATTATGTAATGTCGCCGGGCCGTATAGTTTCCACTGCTGTTGTTGCAGAAGCAGCCAAGTAATTTTTCAACACATTACATAATGCACTGTGTACACGTAACCCTTTGACCTTTTCCTGCATGGCTAATAGCTATATATACTCATCATTAAGGAGCGGATTCGTATGAGATGTCATGTTTTTTATGCTAAGAGTTACAGTCCCGGGCTTCTGGATGTGGGCGAATCACATCTAGAGCATTCGATTG
>JAQIXX010008035.1:0-10124 GCA_034700605.1 Willowsia nigromaculata | reverse complement strand
ATTTTTAATCCTAAACTTTCTTTTGTATTTTTTAATCTTTTGAGAAAACAATAGCGAGCTTAGACTTTGTCTAAGTTTGGGCAAACGGTGGCTGAGACACAATCCCGTCTCCACAATAGTTTTTACAACTCTTAATAGATCTCTGTATGTAACTGGCAATATATGTGAAGGCAAATGTGCACACTGCTGACTGAAATTGATATAGTGCATACTACATTGTGTTACACAAACCGTGCGTTATTATATAGGAAAGTATTGCTCAAAGTTTACATTGTAGTATGGCACTGCAAACCAAGAGAATATAAAGTGTTCCAGGTTTATTTGGTCTATTATGTAATCGTGTAGTTACCACAACGACATTATAAACGACAATCTTCGCAAATTTTTTATGGTTCTGCACAAAGGACATTAACTATATTTGGGAATGCAAACATGGTAAACAAAGAAACCACTTTTACGAATAAAGTATTCTGTTAATACTGCCATGAAAGTAATGCCAATAATACGCATAATATTATGAATAATGTGCTCGGGATCATGTTTTGTACAGTAAAGCAATTATCACACAAACTAAAATAGGCTGCGCTTCAGTCCAAACAAAAAAAAAGTTTTTTTTTGTCTGTTTCACTCGGAGATACAAATATTTTCATGACGCATAATATTTTAAATATGTGTGCACGACAATAGTCAAAATATTTATTGGTTAAGAAAGCACGCGTTTTCATAATTTATGAAATCTGAACTGGATTGTATACCAATGTCATTTGAGCCAATATTTGGTTGCATGGAAGAAAATTCTATAAAATCTGGAAAAAGAAATAATTTCCAGGTTGTAAATACGTATTTGTCATGAACGTAATGCTTTCTTCATATGTGTACAATTGTTACTTTTGTTGTCGCAGAACACAAAAAATAAAGAATGATTTTTATGAGCTCATAACAACAAATGCGCAGAGAACTTACACAAACTTTCAATCATATCAATCATCTTCTACGATATTTTGGTCAACCAGATGTCTCACTGCCATGTGAGTTCAACTAACAACTGGCCTGCTAATTCATTGTCAAATTTGTCATCCTAATTTGTATACCATTAATTGACTTTTGACTCAGAAAGAGAAATTGGGTTTCCTTTCAAGGTCAGCAACAACAGAGCAAGCAGAATCCGAAAAGCTACAATGTGACTGTTACCATAACCCTTTGAGTCCATTTATGACATCATAAATTTACTGCTGGGTTTTACTTATACTTGAAGCTGCCTCGGCAAGTGTAGGTGACGCAGCCGCGCAAGCAAATAATGTGAGGAACTGAAACAAAGATTTTGACTATGTCTCTTTAGTTGCCTAGATGCAGTTAACAAACTTTAATTTGTAATTTAAATGCAATAGCAAATATGCCTCTCCAAATATTTTGATGGATATGAAACCAAAATTTTTTTATTTGCTTTGCATCCAATTAATTTTATTTCTCAATTAATCCATATTATATTATATATTCATATTTAACCATCAATCGCAGCTTAGAAGAAATGATAGAATCCCTTCATCCAGGTCGCCTCAGTTTCTTGGTAATGTTTCTTTCGGCTATAAAGCAATAAAAGCTCGGGATCTTGAGGAGGAATCTCGCCTTGTCATTATTGCAAAATCAGAATTTCTACGCAATTTAATTGTGGTCCACGCGCGTGAACGATAATTAAATCTTAATATTTTTCTCTATAAATCTTTCTAAGAATGACAGCATGTCTTGAAAAAGGGCTTACCGGAATTTAAACTTGTATAAATTTTATATGAAAGATTTCGGGAGAATAGGGGTGAAAGCAAGTTATTTTTACAGATGATTAGGGAAATTCAATTTATGTTTTGACAATATTTGGGTTATTTGAGTTAAATTTCCCGGGATTCGTGGTATAATTTCCTGAAATATTGATTAGATTCCACTTGTTGAGTGAAATTTGAGTTCAAATATCCTGAATGAAAGTCGGGATAATCCGTATTACCCGGATTTCGTGTAGAAATTTTCATCCCTGTACCCACTTATCCTTTGTCCTTCGGTATTGTTCACAAGAAACTACGCATTTTTCTTGATGAGTGGCTAGTAAAAATGCCTGGCATTATGATAAAATGAAGCTACCACCTCCTTCTATACTCAAGTACATAACCAAATGGTTTTTCAAGTGTGCATATCTGTTGTGGTATTTAAAGAAATCTCAGTTTCCAGAGAAGTCTACCGTCCGAGCCCTGCAAATATTTGGAGTACTGCCGCAGTCCGGATTCTAAAGTATGAATATGAGCCAGAGTACAAATGGAAATGTGAATTCCTTGGCCATATGTTCTTTCAAATCTCGTTTAAATTTGCCCAGAAGATTAATTGGAACAGGAATTAGCTTTCGTAACTAAACGGAAAAAATATGTGTGTGCACTGTAGATTGCAGATACTTGCAATGGGTTATCTGCAGGGCAGAGAATGTAGGGCTGTATTAATAAAGACCCAGAAAGTACATAATGTTTTTACAAAATTAAAACAAATATTTTATTCTTATTTCACTTTTTACTTGATTGACAGTGCATAAGTTATCTTTTTTTCTATTTCTTAAAGAAATTTGTCATATTGAAAAGTAGGACACGACTCACATTCAGAAAACAAATCATTATATTTCATGCACTTCATTGCAATGTAAAATATTGCTCGGTATTAGATTTTATTGAACACACTTTTATTTATTTACGAATTTTAAGATAGAGAAAGGTCCAGCACTGACAGCAATCTTTATTATTTATAATTGAATGCAATGAAATTTTTGTTCCATGTTTCCATGTCACACATGTTTCCGTTAGTAGATTGCAAATGTGTAGACGTCATAACAGGTTTTTTTTTATTGTGTGTACAAGCAAATATTCTAACAGGAAAGCATGGCACAAAATATTGTATCTAAATATAAGTTACTCAATTACTTTAAAATATTATGCATACGACATCAGTTTTTTTACTTTGGAAATTTTTGGTATTACAGAACCTTAAACTAAAACACTGATTTTCATGTACGGCTATCTATTATCTACGACTATGATATTTTAATCTATGACTGACCACATGCCAGGACCAAGCACACAAAGAAAACAGCACTCTACATCAATGACCAAAGGCAAACAGACATAGCCGTTATGTTCAGCATTTACTAAATGATAGCAAAATTCCTTAAATTTTTGTAAGTTTCAAATGTTGAATAACAAGTACAAATTAATATCAATATCATCAACCTATTGTGACTACAACTTAATCAACCATTACGGCGATCCGGATCCCGGAAAAAGTTAATATATGAAAATTAAAAAAATCTTAATAATCTAAAGAAATTATGCACACAAAAAATACTCCAGTAATGCTCAAATCGCCATTATTAATCAAGCAATATTAATTTCTACTAACCACTCAGATGGCAAGTGATATAAATGGAGACAAGCTCCAAAAATTAAAAATCAATGACCCAGGTCAAGTGCAGCAATTATTGTGCAAAAATACTTTTAAACACACAAGAGTAAAACATTTGGAGATGAAAATAATATTCTTGGATCTTATATCTCATTCAAGTCATTACAATTTTCAGACACTGAAACAAGAACCAAAACCGACAAAATTTTGAACCGTAATGCCGAAGAAGATAAAAATCCAGCCATAACTCTCCCAGTGTTTAACTTAAAAGGCAATAGTGACTTTGATGTGTCGTACTGCTAATGTGTAATATTTTAAGGTTTGTAAGTGTCAGCTTAGAGCATGGATACCCAGGCACAATCATAATGAGAATTAGTTTGTTTATATAGTGAGGGGTTCTCCCAAATTGTCTTGGTAGATACAATAAAATGAATTGGTACTCTCCTGGAAATGAGTGAGACAGTAAAATTAATTTTTGAAATTGGCAAATTTTGCTGACATAACAATGCAGGGTTCTTTTCTATGTTGAACAGTTCTCAACACACTATTGTATAGCATTTCATGTTCTAAGTTACCCCATAAAAGTCAGTGTCCATCCATTTATTTGCTAGGCGCCAAGACAACACTAACGATGCTTGTGCATGAGAAATAATTGACAATCGAATTCCAGCCGCATACATGAACGATAGTATTGTGTGCCTATATAAAAAATCCAGATGTTTTAAAGAAAGTGGCATGAAAAACAAGTTTTTCCGCTGGTTTGTATTTAACAAGCATTGAAATTATGGACGAACGAGAACCATCGACTTCCATTCTTGCCCAATGAACACCGAAAGCAATAATTCAGACACGAAAAGGATAAATAAGTGGTCCACTATGTATTTCACGGTTACAGATAGAAGTGATCAGCTATAATAAAACCATTAAGTTGAAAACCTTGGAATTAAACGCCTCGAAGAAATCGTATTAAAACAACTTATCCACCTTATTCATAAACTCCCCAGCGATTTATATATGACCCATTGGTTCTAAGCAAACACAAACCCGTCGTTCTGACTGCGTTATATTCATGAGCAACAAGCATTCCACGTCACAATGCCCGAATCCAAAATAACTCCTAAATCACACCAAATTAGAATTAAATTATAGCCATTACACCCCTGCCCGTCGAAACAGGTTTTTTGATGAACCACGAAGACAGAGACCCACCAGTAACCGCACGCATGATATGGACAAACCCACCAACAAATGCCACTACTGTAAAAAAATTTGCATTATAAGATGGCTTGCAGTCTACTAAAAGAGAGAACATGCAGAATTTGCAACGGCAAAGGCCATACTGAAAAATTTTGCTCGTTCGTACAATGCCTGTAATGTTTTCAGAAAGGGCAAAGTGCCTATCAGTGCCCAAAAATGAAACTCATAAGGTGCCAGTACTATGGAGTACTTGGTCACCAGGGTCGCCATTGTAATAAAAAACCTGAATGATATATATATATCCTATAGCTATATAATTCTATGGCTAGCAACAGAACTCGAGCTCTTGTTGGAAAGAGGAGTACTGTTTGATGGTACATTTCTAGTGTTGGTTATATTTAGACTAGAGTTACATTACAAGTCGTATCCTATCATTTCACCTGTTGATTTGGACTCTCTAAGAATTGGATTTACCTGTTTGAAGGCTGTGTTTTGGATGAGTGTGATGTATAGGGGAGTGAGTATGAAACGGGTATATATTATCAATCTTTGAAGGTGAGGAAAATGACGGAACTGCAGAAGGTAAAAACTGAACTGTAAAGGGAGTTGGAAGAGTTGCAGGCTTTTGAATGGTGAGTCTTACCAACTATTTTAATTTAGATTTCTGGTGATGTGTAAACTGCACAGGATTGATGCTGGTTAAATTGTAATAAGATGTGGGGTGTGGTGCAGAGGTTGCCAATGAGGAAGTGAAGTAGTAGTATTGATGTATTTGTTTTGTGAATTATCGGCCTTAATTACAGGTGTGCAGAAGAGCATTGTGAGCAGGCGCGTGCGCTGTTACGTATGTTGTGTGCAACGTCACCTAAATTTTCGATTAGGGATGCTGAGACTCGGTAAGTAGTGTTTTTTGGCTTTGCTACTTTACTCTAAAAATGTAGTGATATTATTCTTTGCTGATTATTTTAATTTTGTCTAATTCTTTTGGGTTTTGGGTGCCTTTTATTTGGTTGTGGGTGTAGTAAGGCTACATTAATGTACTTAAGTAATGTTTATCTAACTGGGGAAGTTGGAGAAAGTGAGGAAATGAAAATGATTGAGAATGGAATGTAAGTATTAAAATGCGTGTTAGGGGTTTAATGCTTGGTTTATGTGATATATTTTTACGGTGTTAGTGGGAGGATGAATCTCTAATTACCGTGATTGATTTCAATTGTAGTTATGTGAAAGCTACTATCAGGTGTGGTAGGTGAGGGGAGTATCCTCGACCAAATACTAAGTTATTGTACAGTGATCGTTGTCGTGATGAACAGGCTAAACTGTTTCATGTGTTTTGTGAAAGTGTGTGCTTACTCGCAATGAATGCGGTTTATGCTAGGGTTAGAACTGATGGGCACTTGCGATGTCCCCATGTTAGGGAGGATTGGTTTTGTGAGCCGTTTTCGTATAAACATCTTAAATGCATAGAGTATCCTAGCTACGTAAAGGCGGCTTGGTAAATAGAAAAATTATATTGGCGTGGTGCATTTCGTAATTTTTTGAAGAAAAGCGTGAAAAATGGAAAGAATCTGAGGGAAGTGATAGAGACTTGGAGGGGGAGATGATTATGATAATGAAGGGAGCTGATGACGAGGAGCGGTATGAAAGACAGATAGAGCGAGATATCAGAAAGAGAAATTGGGAATTGGAGAAAAGGAGGCTACAGGTGGAAGGAGAGATTTATAGGTTAATTACTGGCCACTGGCCTGCTGAGGAGGTGCATCACTTAAAGAGGGTAGCCGCACCTAGAAAGGTTCAGGCCTGGAAGAATAAGATTTCTCGGGGAATGAAGAGTTTTATAAAAGGCTATCAGTGCTATGTGTGTAAGGAGGAATTTGAAACGTCGGAAGAGAGGAAAGCACATGCTGTGGTTCACCTGAAGTGGCATCGGTGCGATCGGTCCCCTAATGGCTTCAATTGTGTTTGTAGCAGATTTATTAGAAAAAGTTATTAGTGCTGAATTGTTTTATTGTTTTGTTTGTTTGATTTGAAGTGTAACCCTATATGTGGTAGCTTTTTCGTCATTCAATGTCTTTGTGGTTTTGTTATTGTAGTTAGCTACGCATCGGGTGGCCCAAAGGGAAATGTCCCATGTTAGCGAGTAAGGAGGAAGAGAGGGATTACCTAACATGCCAAATGTGTGGTATGCAGTTTAAGAAGAGTTATCGCGCACAAAGGCATATGAGAGTCTGTGCTGTGCGAGAGTTCGCGGGAAAAGGTAGGTAAACTACTTATTCTTACTAGTCATTTATGCTTCGTGTTATATAATGTGTAATATTGTTGTAGATGGTGGTTGTTTAATCATGTACTTTAGAGTGGGTGTATGCTGTTTTGTGTGTTCCATAAGGGACATCGTAAATTCTGTAAGTCTATGCTAAAAGCTATGCCGATCTAGAGGCTCATGTTATTTAAATGGGTGGTATTTTACAGCTTACATCTAGATTAGCCGTGTTTTTGGGGAATGGCTTGCTTGTCTCCAGTTTCTATAGGTATGTTAATAAGAGCTCAATAGAGTATTGTTACCTCAATTTTAAGGTTTTACTCAATGGTTTTAAGTATCTTCTTTTGAATTATCAATTAATTTTTACAAAATCATCCTACATTATTGAAAATATAACAGATTATTGGAAAAGCTGACAGTGTACGTTACATGTAGGTATTTGCCTTCTTACATGAATGCAATATTTATGTCTAGTATATTGTGTTTTAGTAATGAGTGAATAAAATTGACACTTTCTTGCTTTTTTGCTTGTTCGATTGTCTATATTGTATGCTTACTTTCTATTACTTAAGTGGTGAATAGATAAATTACAGTTTTCTAATTTTTAATGAATGCTTGTTTTTAAATTAGTAGGCCTAAAGTAAATAACAGTTTATTAGATTATGTTTATTGCTATACTAGTATATAATCGTTACTTGTAAAGAAAAAGTAAGTAAGTAAAGTAAGTTATGTTGCGCCTATTAATCTAAAATGGATAATCATAAAGGAACAATAAGCTATTGTATTCAGCTTATAGTTCTAATGGTTTCAAAATTTGCCTTTAATTATTTTAGTGTTAGTTTGATTGAGAAATCTCGTTTTTTGTTGTCGCCAGAAAATCAGTACGGAGGGTGAGGGAAATAAGGTGAGACAATGGAAAGGAGGTATTTTTTCCAGAAATTTCTTTAATCTATTGTTGTTTGAATTCTAGATTTTTTAACTTAAGGATTTTTATGAATGAGTAGGATTAAACTGATTGTGAAAATTTATTATTTTTGAAATGAAGAAAGGATGGGGTCCATGTCACGCTCAAGGTTTAGGATATTTTTCCTATGGAGCTTTTTTCGAACCCAGGCTCTTTGTCACGGTCTACACTGGATGTTAATCCTTTGGACCTGATTCTAAGCCTCACGGTTATTACAAGCTCAGATTTTTGGAAGATTAGTTCCATCGAGCATCGTGTTATAGTGGGCGTGAAGTTCAATTACGAATTGATACTGATCGAATAGGATTATCTTGCTATTTATTTGGATTTTTATAAAATTATTTTTGTAGGAGCCCACTTGTTTCCTTGGTGGAGTCGCGTCTTTAAAGCTCCCGGAACCTCTTGATTAGCCATTCGAGTTGCTAAAGATATCCTCTATTACGCCACCCCAAATATTGAATTCTTTATTCGCCCAAATTCAATCGTTTCAATTCAGAAAAGAAAGAAAAGAGTTTCAGTGAATCGACAAATTATCAGAATATCTTAACTTGAGTCATTTAAAACCCGATTAGGCATTCACGGATTCTTTAATACAGATAGGTATATGGACAACATAATCATGTTTTCCAAAGATTTTTGTAGATTTAGTTGTTAATACAGATTATTACATGGACAACAGTCATGTTTTTCAAATATTTTAAACTGAAGACGCAATGTTAGAAAAACTGAATAACCAACCCAACCAACCAGAAACCAGTTTGTAAATATTGTAATCTGAATAATAAAAATGTCGTCTATCACACACACGTACCTAGGTACTATGGTTGTATTATTAGTATTTGATTGCACCAAATATATAGTCAGTATTGACTGGGCAAGTTCGAGATGCACAGTTCCCACCCTACTCTCTTCGTCTCACTCCCACTTTATTCTGCACTCCCAACGTTTTGAGCGTTTCAGTTACGAGCCAACCATGGGTGACCAAACCCTTTCCGTTAATGGTATCTCGGAAGTTTTACATAGAGAATTCATAACATTCATAACAGATATGGTAACCAATGTCCGGCTTTACTATATACCTACTTAACATTAATTTTTGTGCAACTTATTCCTATTTTAACGTCACTAAACCCCGGCCAAGTGACAAGAAACGCAGGGTTACCCAGAGGATCCGTATGTAGCAAAACTGCAACCAAAGGATACTAGACAACGCCTTTTCCAAACACAATTTTATTATTATGCTACCCTCGTAAATATTCCAATACAATAGAATATCTAATGGATTGGTTTTTTCAACTTCCAACTTCACTATTGTGCATTTTATTCTGTATTTAGCCCTGCTTACGACAATCTTAGGAAAAAATTTAAATTTCTTCAAATCAAAAATGTCTAAAATACATAACTTACGCAAAGGTTATCTAAAGTAGACTTCTGCTTTGTTTATTATATTCCTGCTATAAATATTTTTCCGTAAAAGCATCGCACTATTAAATTTATCCAATACCATAATTCAACTCATTTTCTGAAATGAAGCTCTTAGAAATAGCACATGGAATGAGCATATAATATGCGGATATGAGATGATGTACAGGATGAGTTGACAATTACTTAATGAACTGTTTATGTGGAGTTTGGATTTGCTAGAATGAAGATATTGCTATATTCGTAAATAAGCACTTGGTTCAGCTTATAAAATCTCGTTCAATCTCGAAACTTGTGTAATACAACTTATTAACAGATAAAAGTTTTCAATGGTGGTTTACTGGCTCAGTCAAACTATTACAAAAGCCAAGGTACAGAGAGCCCAAAAATCCAAACAAAAACTCCTACCCATTATCTAAACTAGCTTATTTCATTTCACTCAATAAAAATGACTAGAGTGAATCAATTATACCGGGATGGAAGTCTAGCTAGGAATTTCAAACGTTATGAAATCACAGATTTTTTAAACATTGCAACCGAAATCCTACTCCATGATCTCATGAAACGAGAAAAAATACTTACTCTCCGAAATCAACAACTTGAGATCAACAAAAAATCAATGGAGCTACAATCAGTAAAGCGTAGACCCGATTCCTCCAGAGTTATGCCAGATTTAATCAATGCAAACGTAATAATGGGTACTTGAAAGGCAATGCCGCCGGATAGCAAAAGGGTTAATACAAAATTTAAATAAGCTTCGATATCTGTCATGACGGTAACACCGCTTGGCGCACATTTTGCAAAAAATCCTAACGCCATTGGGCAAATCACATAATAAGAAAAAGCCACGCC
>JAQIXX010008034.1:0-10125 GCA_034700605.1 Willowsia nigromaculata | reverse complement strand
AAAGTTTTAAGTGACAAGTTATCTCTCACATTTAGGAATTTTTTTAGTACTGGGCATGCACTAGTACCTGGAAATAATGGTATTCTCTGCTCCTACAGATATATCAGTTAAAATGGTGAAATGGCTTTATCTAAGGCTGTTAATACATAGTGTCTTTGATCATTTAAATTGAAGGGCTTAACGACCAAGCACTAGCTATTTGCTAGGTTCAAGAAAATATACACGCGTTTTTGGGAATTCCTGATCGTATATCGTAATCGAAATGATACGTCCACTCAATCAAAAGACTTGCCCAAAGTGGGACAGCGTTATCTTACTGCCCAATTGACAAAAGTCCTGGAGAATCGTCAAAAGTAATGCCGCAAAGACTCAACTGCTCTATGACTAATAAACCGACAATGATGTCGTGTCTAAGAAAATTGTCGTGGAAGACGATTGTCAACGAGCAGAAGGATTATACGAGTAAAACTTTCAGAATGCGAGTTACCCGAAAACTGGAATGAAGCGAGTTGCCGAGCCGACGAATTCCACAGGAGCGTTTATTACTGAGGAACTTGAGACTTCTCTCAGATTCAGATACGTACCAGATATCCTATTGCTCATTGAGGCAACAAAGTATGATGGGAGCTTCATTCTGGGAATGCATTGAGTAGTTTTAAACCTAGCGAGAGCACTAAAAACATTATATTTTCGGATTGCAATGTCGCATGTACCGTAGAGAGACGGTCTCAAATCTAATTATTTTGCATGGTATGAGACTTGCAGCTGCTCATTGAAACATAGAAATCGCATCTGAATCTTAATGGATTGTTGGGGTTAAAATTTTGGGACAGTTTTTGGCAGAAATTGCAATGTTCCTCGTTGACTACAATAAACCTGAAACTTTAAGCGTAACTTCCATGTACATGTTATCTTCCTTCAGACTCATATTTTAGATTTGAAATCGGTTGAGTACGATCGGATCTACAGTGTCGTAAAAATGACGATTTTGTTAATTTTTCAGTTTGCTTAGAGCATTTTGTTATATCACAGCCAAAATTTATACATTTGGTACGTCCTTTACACGTTTCAAAAGAGCATTGTTTTTTGTTATGGAAACCTAAAATTTTGAGTGCGACATGTTTGAATCCGAAGCAGGAAGAATTATGTCAGTTGTTGATTTTTTAAAATGCCCAAACCCATTCAAATTGTGACAGAATTTTTTATAAGCATATATTGAAATCTGAGAAAGTAAATTTGAAAGTATTCTATGGGTTATCTTTTGATACCAAAACTGTAATAGTTGGAGATTCCTGAATGGTAATGCGGTATTTTGAATGACAGTTCCTACAAAACAAGATGATTCCTACATGAATGCCTGAAATGGAATTTTTGTCCTACAATCAGGACTATAATATATGCTAATAAAAAAATTCTGTCACACTTGGAATGTTTTTGGGCATTTTTAAAAATCGACAACTGACAAATTTCTTCATGCATTGGATTCAAACATGTTGGACTCAAAAAAATCTTAAAATTTCATAATTCCACAACATAAAAACCATAATCTGAGATATAGCAAAATGTCCTAAGCAAACTAAAAAATTAACAAAATCGTCATTTTAGACACTGCAGATCCGATCGTGTAACATGAAATAAGAATCTGAAAGAAAATAAAAAGTTGTACAAGGACGTTGCGCTTAAAGTTTCAGGTTTACTGTAGTCAATGAAGTATTTTGGAATTTCTGCCAAAAATTTCCCAAAATTTTAACCCTAACAATCCATTAAGATTCAGATGCGATTTTTTCGTTTCCAGGAGCAGTTGCAAATCTCATACCATGCAAAATAATTAGATTTGAGACCAGCTATCTTAAGGTACATGTGACATTGGAATTCAAAAATATAAGGTTTTTAGTGCTCTCGCGAGGGTTTAAACTACTCTTTATGATTCGAACATTTTACCACAGAATTTGCCCGGAAATTTCGATTACATGAAGTTACATGGGTTGTTCCAGATTTGTTGAAATTCGTGGGCGCCCTTGACCCAGGCATGCGCAGAGGGTGATGGCGTCATCTGTGGAAACTACGTTCTTTTCTGGGGTGAATCGATCAAGTACGACTAACTAGTACAAACTTGCCTTACGCACACACTAAAAAGTAGATCAGACCATGCGAATCACCATGCACTCGAGCGGTCTTTCAAATAAGAATTGACACACATTCAAAAGGGGCAAATTGAAACCTACAATACACACACATTTCCTGTCACCCTTAATGACGTTTAAAAAACAGCGAGAGATATCCAATGAAATATTGGCAGTAGCCTACATCAAAAAATTGATGGAACAGGACCTAAAGATTGAATCTAAAGGTTTTGGGTTGTTTCCATAGCACCTACCGATTTAAATTTACGAAGTCATGATATTAGTAAGCATAAAAGTTATTCGCCTATTATTTATACGCTTAAAATCCTAAAGTCTCTTTTCATACGTACATGTGTAGTCAGGAAATGATATATTGATTAGTTCATAGACAATTTTTTTCTGATCATCAAATATATGGCAAAATAGTGAAGGCCATGAAGGCCTTAGGGGAAATAAAGATCTGACCTAAATTGGCAGAGAATATCCCATGTATTGTATATAAAATGTAAAGGATGTGGAAAAAAGCATAGTGGTCACCCGCAACGCTTACATTTATCACAAGTCTACAGAACTCATATCCGTAAATATTTCAAGCATGGTCTTTTCCAACACCATGTAGCTCTTTCACGTTCTTGTCACGCTCATCGGAAATTATTTTGTCAAATGAATACTCACCAGCAATTTGATAGCTTGGTAGATAAGCTCAACTATGGAAAATGTACTTGAATAATTTAGAAATAAAAATCTTCAGTTTGACACGATAAAATGAAAACAAATTGTTTTTTCATCAAATATTACATGCGCTTATGATAATTGGTTATACATAACATGAAACCGTGCGATATCTGAGATAGAAATGTAAGATTACCGGATTATGATTTCCAGTGGTTTGCCGTCAACTGTTAGCTGGAATGAATGTTGATATATGTAGGAAGTATATGCAATAGTTCACTTTAAAAATATTTGGGAAAGTGAGCTAACCATGATCTCCATTTGTTTGTATAGTTTTCCTAGAATATGAGTATGTGTGAAAATATTCAGCAACATGTTTAAAATCTGTACACCTTATTCAGCAATGTCGAATTTCAGTTCAAGGTCTCGTTGATGACCATATAGCTGAGTTAGTTGGATGAATTATAAATCATTTAGCCATCATCAAAAAGTAACGATTTAGACATTAAATCATTTATTCATTTACATTGGATTTCAGTGTTGTGTATTATAGTTCTAAAATATGCGCATCAAATCGGCGATTATAATGGCTTTCAAATAAAATTCGTGACGTACACAGCCAACAAAGTTCTCCTGAAAAGGGAAATTTATTGCAGCATTGATTAGTTTAAAAATTCAAATATCCAATAAAAACAATCTACATACTAGTTCATTATATTCAGAAAATTAAATACTGATTAGTTTATGAATAGTCCTATTTCTGATTATTAAGTATATTGAAAAATAGGTAGAGTTGAGTAGGTGATGATTAGAAATGGTGATAAAAGTTCCTATGTAATGCATACAAAATGTAAAGCATGCAGAGAGAAGTGTATAAAGTGTGGTAGTCAACCAAAAATACTTTCATTGATCACACATCTACAGAACATGTATCTGTTTTACATTTGAAATATTAGCTTCTTGAAAAAGGCTTTTTCCAACACGATGAATTTTCCAATCAGAGATACTATCATAGCGCCTCAGTATATACAAGACATAATTGAATAAGTTCATTCACTTTCCATGGAAATCTAAACAAAAACCTTGAAATTCTGTAACTGGTGAAGTAATGGTCCTTTCAAAATTCCCTCAACGACAATGAATACGATTTTAAAATCGTTTATTCAAGATGAGCAAGTCCGCCTTTGAGAAGCTAACGAAAAGAAGGAACAGCGAGTTTGATATTAGTACAGTTTTCATGATAAGCGGAAAATTTTAACGTTTCATTAAAAAGATAGATGTTTTTCAATGGCCAATAGATCCTATCCGCATCTTTTTGAAGTCGTTTTTTTTGTTCCACAAAAGTTTTATGCGGGGTGCAAGTATTTTGTGTTTTTACGTCTTATTTGTACTAGAACTTAATAATATTTTTGAACGCTATTAGTACGGGCACTTTTATGGTGTTGTTTGATTCGGGGTTCACAATAGTCGATGGTGACATTTGAACTTGCAAAAGTCAACATGATATCTTTTGGTGCACAGCTTCATTGTACTCGAAATTCCGGCAATCCTACCTTTATTTTTCAGGCATTTCAGTTTCTCCTGCAAAAAGAATATATGACCAAACATCATAAGCACATGTAATATTTGCTGAAAAAAGCAATTATTTTTCTCCTTATCATGCCAAATTGAAGATTTTTATTTTTAAGTTGTTCAATTACATTTTTCATATTTGAACTTATCTTCTAAGCTATCAAATTGTTGGTGAGTATTGACTTGAAAAAATAATTACTGATGAGAGTGATATGGACAAGAGGGAAGTACTTGGTGTTGGAAAAATATGCTTAGAGTGTGAATACGGATATCCTAACTGTAGATTTGTGATCATTGTAAGAATTTGTGAGTTGCCAACATAGCTTATACAGCTGTTTTGGCATCCTTTAAATTACATGCCGTCATTTACCACAAGGGTTTTCTATCCCTTTCATACCATCATAACTGGCATTATTCCGCCATGTTAATAAGAACGTTCCTTACAGTCTGAAAAACAAACTATTTGTGAACTAATCAATATTTCATTTAGCACACCACGGCTGAACAACTACGTGGCGACAACTAGACTGCTACTGGTTGAAACTCGGTTAAGCTTAAATGCGTGGAAGTCTTTAGAAGCATTAAAAGTCCACACATTGCTACCGAAACTCTTTTAAAGTTAATTTTCCGCTGTTTTAAACTCATTCGAGTAAAAAAGCACAAAAATATTCTAGTTGTATGAACTTTTCACAGTTAAGTCAATTTGATCATGGTGGGGAAGTGAAATTGTGGAATAATTCTACCAAGTGTATTGATTTGGAAATACCAAAAAATATGGTAAGCGAATTCATTTATGAAGCAACGCTATTTTCATAGGTTTCTTACGGATTTCAAGTCTATAAAAACGAAAGGAATTATTTCTGATGTTTACCAGTTAATTTTGCTTTTAATTTTGTTTACCAATTTATTTTTAAATACTCCTTCAAGTATTAAACCACAGAAATATTCGAGTTGTTTGAGCTTTTCATAATAAAGTCATTTTGAACATGATGGAGGGAAAAACTGTAGAATAATACAACCAAGTGGATTGATTTGGAATATCTAATAATATGGCAAGCGAATTCATTTATGAAGCAACGCCATTTTCTTACGGATTTCGAATCTATAAAACCGAATGAAATTTATTTTGATGTTTACCAATATCATGACTTGTTAAATATTACTCATTAGGTACAATGGACACAATCAAAACCCTCAGCTATCATACTTGGCTTTGTCCTGTTCCATCAATTTCTGATGCAGACAAAAGCAAATATTTCATCGGATCTATCCCACTGTTTTGTAAACATAATAAGGGAAAACGACCGGAACTTCAGGTACGTAACTCCATTTAATGACGCGAGTACTTGGACAATCCATGCTGGCCTGCAGAACTGGAGCTGGAACACAAATCTCAATCACTTCGAAACTCACATCTCACCTCTGTCATTTGGCTACTTTCGATTTAATTTTATCCACTCTGCACCCTGCATTGTTTTTGTTTTGCAAACCGACAATCTTCGAAGCACAATCTCCCTAATTGAAAATTCTGGCTACAGCACATCTGAGAATGCACTCATGCTTGTTTACACACCCGAAGAAGAGGGATTGGTATACTCAGAATTCAACGATGGCCGCTATTTGCATCAGGTAAAAGCTCAGCAATTCTCTGTAGATGTTGCATTCGTTAGGGTGCATTCAAATATGCAGAACTTGCAAATTGTTGGAATCTATTGTTACCTTTGTGACAAAGGTAATGGTAAGGTTTTACCACTAGGCAAGCATGTAAATTCAACATCAAAGTTATATTCGGTAGCTTCAACAAAGCAGGCAATAGGTAGAATAATGACACATAACAACGGGTTGGAATCCAAACTATTCCTTGGGATGACGAATTCTATCGATAATAACCGCTTTAGATCGAGGGTATGTACAGATTCAAATATACATACGGAAATGCATAAAAATATAATACGTTGCAAGGAATTTGGCATACTGCTACTACGAATATCTTTGAAGTCTTCAAACACATCCATTTTCAAAGTAGAAACCTTTAATTTGGTACAAAATTTGACGAAAAATTGGCAGCTTTTCATGCACCTTGTGTCTTATACGAATGGTGTAAATTTTTATAAGAAAATGCCAACAGATAATGCATACCATATTTGGAGGTGGACAGGTGTAACCGCTAGCTCCGCATCAATCAAAATTCTGTATTGCAAGATGAAAACCGCAGGAAACAGCAATGCTTGGAGCACTTACACTGGCGTCTATGAAAGTGAAGTTTGGCTTGCCCTAGTATTCACAATACTTGGCATAGGTTTCCTACTACAAAAAACTTTGTGCTCGGCCATTGCACTCGTGAAACCATTGATCAAGCAAGCCATGTGTCTGAAGAAAAAGCATTGCGTGATCGCTGCAATTTATTTGGCATTCGCATTGCTTATTTCTGAATGGTATAATTCTGCGTTGTCAGCAAATGTGTTGTTCGTGAACGACTCGATGTCAACTCAAGAATACTTTAGCAAGTCGTACAGATTTTATTCAAGTCACCACAATGACCTTGAGAGAAGCGTTTTAAATCCAATGGGTAATTCTACCAAAAACATGATTCTTCAAGCCACTGGAGTCGCAACCCCACGAGAAGCATTCTATCCTAAAGTCATAAATTTCTCCGAAAGTTTGACGGAAGATTTGAAAACAATAGTAAAGGAAAAGTTCCTTCTCGAGAGTACAATAGCCCTTCACAATCGATGGATGGCATTGGTTGCAGTCGTTAGCTTAGCTGAAAAGGTAATTATTGAGGACAGGTATGTTTGCGGTTTCGTTCCGTATGTTATTCCGTATTCTTATGGCTATCGTATTTGGGGAGTGGGCTCTAAACCATTCTCCAAGTCCGTTAGAGATCTACTTGACGCTGGCTTTGAGAAATATTTCAAAAATGCGTTGTTTCATATAACCGCCAGAAAAGAATGTATCAAGTGGTCAAAAATGTCTACAAATTTACAAAAGCCATTTCCATTCTCAATAAGCTCACCTCTGGGAAACGTTGTGGTCTTGCACCTGTCAATCATATTATTAGGATTTGTGATGTTTCTAGTGGGACATTTTGTACGATGGTTCCCATGCAGAGCATTGCTTAAATACGGTCGTAAAATTCAATGTAAAATCTGGATGCGTAAGGGTTCCAACCTCACATGCCCATCCAGATCTCAGGATTGCAAAACTGTAAAAATTCAGGTCGCAAGCCAGCATCCTGAATGAATGGCACCCCAAATCATTTTTTAATCAGAAAAGGTCATATGCTTCATAATGCATAAAAAGGTTTAATCTTGAATTGACTGTATGTCTTAGACTTAAATTACCTTTTGATGTAAGCGTAAATATGCAATCGGAATACAAAATTTTTGGCTTAAGCTATCCATCCAAACATTTTAGTAAGAAGATATACTGAAGCATAAGTGTAGGAAATACATGTTTCACTTATAAAGGAGATTTTGCTTCTCGTTAGCATTAATTGATTACGATTTATGAATGATAGATTAGTCCAAAGTCTAGGAGATAAGCTTAATATATCACCATTTTGTGTTACGAATTTGCAATTTCATGGTTAGAAATAGAGGATGCTTGAGTGCAGCGACAAATAACAAGAAAATTAGTAAAGGCATCAATTATAAGACAATGCAAAGCTTGTTTGATTTTTTATAATTTTAATTAATTTGGTTATTGGAATACTGGTAATTCACCAGTTATAATAGGCGAAAAACTATTGTTAGTGGAGAACGTAGTGTAAGCACTGTAGCAACTCTATACTAACACATAGTTAACTAGATCACACTTTTATATATCACTGATATTTGTATGGATACATGATACGATATGGATAAATAAGGTACGATGTCTAAAACTTTAAGTATGATTTATTTTTTGTTGGGTGAATAAAAATCTTAAATTAAATTCTCTGATGTTGAATTTGTCAACTAAAGATACTATTAAAGCGCCTTAGTTTATACGTATAAAACCGGATTGAATGAATTCATTCACTTTCAATGGAAATTTCAACAAACGCCCTGAAATACAGCAATCGGTGAAGTAAAGGTCCTTTCAAAATTCCTCGCTGACAGTAAAGACGACTTTTATATCATTTATACAAATTGCGCAAGTCCGCCTTTGAAAAGCTAAGGAAAACATTGAACAGCAAATTTGATATAAGATAGAATAGTTTTCATGATAAGCGGAAAATTTTAATGTTTTAGGAAAAGAGATGGATGTTTTCCAATTGTCAGTAGATCTTATCCTCATGTTTTTGATATCGTTTTTTTTTTGGTGTTCCATAAATCTTTTATCGAGGCTGTGAGTTTTTTTGTGTTTTTAAGTATTATTTGAACTAAAACTTAATAATATTTTTGAACGCTATTAGAATGGAACTCTTCTGGTATTATTTGATTCTGAGTTCTCAATTGTCGGTTGTGACTTATTTGAACTTGCGGAAGTCGACATGATACCCTTTAGAGCACAGCTTCATTGTACCCAAATTCCAGCAATCTTACCTTTTTTTTAAGGTATGTCAGTTTTCCCTGTAAAATAAATCTATAATCAATATTCATAAGCACATGTATTGTTTGCTGAAGAAAGCAATTACTTTTCTCTTTCACGTGCCAAATTGAAGATTTTTATTTTTTAATTGTTCAATTACATTTTTCATAGTTGAACTTATCTACTTGGCTATCAAATTGTTGGTGAGTATTGACTTGAAAAAAATTACTGACGAGAGTGATATAGACATGAGGGAAGTGGTTGGCATAGGAAAAATATGCTTAAAATTTGAATACAGATATCTCAGCTGTAGATTTTTGATCAGTATAAACATTTGTGGGTTGCAAACATGTTTTGTACACTCGTTTCGGCATCCTTTGAGCTTGCAGAAGTCAACATGATAACCTATAGAGCACAGCTTCATTGTACTCAAGATTCAGCAATCTTCCCTTCATTTTTCAGATATTTCAGTTATCCCTGCAAAAGGAATATATAATCAATATTCATAAGCACATGTAATATTTGCTGCAGAATGTGATTACCAGAGTAAGAGGAAATATGCAAGAAAATCTAGAAAATATGTATGCAAATATGCACAAAAAATCGGCAATATAGGACAAATTTTCGCCAATTTTTACCCTATTTTGATTAAAAATCGGTAAAGGAACAAATTTTTCCAAATTCTGTTCATTACACACATTCTAAAGAATATTCATTCACACATACGATGGCACACCACCATTTAATACACATGAATATTATGTTTACATTAATTTGTGCAGACACAAATACGTATAAATTTTTCTGGGAAAGTGTGTCCTATTTTTGGTTCAAAAATATCTAAAATATAGCTAAAATATTAGCAAACATGCTAAAATAGGACAAAACATGGACCAAAATCTCACATACATGTATGTCCTCGGAAATAGGATAAAAAATGTCCAAAATAGGACAAAATATGACAAATATGCAAGCATAAAACAACTTGTTTCTACATTATTCGTTCACATGTCAAAACATTTTGCGATGGGTAAAGTAACAGAGAGTCGGACAAATCCTAAGTTCTCTTACTCTGGTGATTACTTTTCTCTTTATCATGCCAAATTGAAGATTTTATTTTTAAATTGTTCAATTACATTTTTCATAGTTGAACATATTTACTTACTGCAGCTGCTTCTGCTTCCTTTTTTAAGCTGTCGTGGATTTTTTTGAATAGGTTTACTGTGTTAACACAAACATGGCC
>JAQIXX010008033.1:0-10125 GCA_034700605.1 Willowsia nigromaculata | reverse complement strand
CTGAGGCAAGCTCCTGTCAGGTACTGGATAAGTATGATTAGTGATCCTGAGGATGGTGCTACTGGTCAATTCTATAGCCAACCCAGCATGCTCACCCGCGATAAGTTTAGGCTCCAGGTGACCAGAGGTGGAGGTGGCATTCTGCTTACAAGAGTAGGTGGATTCGACAAACAGGACTTGGTTCAGAAATTTAAAAAATACCAGGAAATTGCACAGCGAACCGGTGCAACGATAATTCACCAGGGTCCTAAAGAATTCATGATTCTCGGTGACGGTGGCTATGGAGACCGAAATGTGCTCCAGAATTTGAAGAGCCACAAAAGCTGGATGTGTGGGGGAGGCGATCCGGGGGCAGTTTTTGAAATTGTCGCGCTAAAGAAAGACGTCTTTATTCACACCGGAAGTCGACCTGAGAACAACGAAACTGCGTCTTCTACTAAAAAACAACAAACATTGGATTTGACCGATATCGTAGTCCCAATTAGGGTCCGTGCTGGGGTAAAATTTGTTCCAACCGTAACTCAATTGAATGACGATCTGATGATCACGATGGGCAGTTGGCGGGATCGGTATCCAGGGAGAATCTTCATTAAAAACGGAACAAAGCCATTTATCTGGAAAAATTTTCAAATTCTACTCAGCAACTCGATGATGACTTTCCGCAAGTTTGTCAAGGATCCTCATAATCCTCGACCAGTGTTCCAGTGGGAGATTTTCCCCAAAACTGTCACTCTAGAGAGGGAAGCGGTTTACAGTATCGCGGCACAAGATTTGGAATACAACCAAACTGTCGAGGTGGCAAACACTTTCCCGCAGATCCTCCCACGCCAGCATCATTTCCGCTTTAACATTTCCCAAAACGGAACCAATCTTCACTTGAGTGACATCCAAGAGTTCCGGGAATATCGCTACGACCGGACTCCTCGCCAAAAGCAGGTTTCCATGACGACCCTCATCATCACTGATTTTTACAAAAATGATGGGAACACAAGTAGCACGAAGCCCCATCATCACCCTCAACGCGAGAAAGGAAGCTGGTCGCTCCCTTCTGACATTCGAAATGTGAAACTTTTAATGCCTGGCTTGTCCATTGCGCTGGATGGCACGCAAGTCACAGTGATACGGAATCAACTTCCCTCCGTAGCAACCAAACAAAATGTTAACATACAAAGGGCATCTTCATCTTCGATAAGCCTGTCTAGAAATGAAATACCGAAATGGTCCAATGTTGTCGAAAAACTGATTCGATAAAAAATATTTATAAGCTATGAAAAATAATTGGATACATTTCCACCGCCGATTTTAATATTTTGCTTTTTATTCAAATTTTAATGACACTTTTTCCTCTCGCGTTTTTCTAATTCCCAGTCAATTCTATTTTTACAGACTCGAGAAAATTTGTGCTTGCACAACCGAAACAATGTTTGTTCTTCGCAAAATGGCGAACTACCTATCATTAAATAATTAGAATAATAATAATAATAAAAGTTAAATGTTGACAGCAATGCAGTAACGGTGACAACAATTGACAACAGGAACAACAACGACAACAACAAATACCACCGCATCTCTCCTCTCGCACTTTACTCCAAAATCATCACAATCCTCTTTCGTGACAAAAATGCATAAAAACTCCATGAATAATAATTATTAATTATTACAGTTAATAAAAATTAGGTTGCTCTTTATAATAGTTTAAATTTACAAGAATAATAATTGGATAGATTGTCGTCACTCTTTCCGCTCACCTTTATTTCCTCCCAATATTTGGAGGGAGTTCCTCCACGATCCCTTTCCTTAATAGTAATTTATATTGTCATCGTTTCGTTCATTGTTCACATTAAGGTAGCTTATAAATGTAGCTTCGTAATTGTAAAAATAATAACAATAGTGATAAAGTTAATTAATTAAAAACAAAGAGTGTGATTAGTTATGTATTTTTAATTGGAGATAAAGTGATTGTAAGGTACACACGCAATATATAATATATTATATTTATATTTCATTGATAAAATTTCTTTTTTGAGCGGAAATAACAAAACAAAAAACACCTAAAATAAAAATTCTTCAAAAACGGTACAAATATTTTGAAAACTTACTTTTTTCATAAAATATTGGTTTATTATTTTTTTGTTCAGTTTACCAAGTTTTTACCCTGGTTGCGTTACCATCATGACTTCCACTGTGACGTTGACTACTTGCACCTCTACAAAATTATATGTACATCCCCAAAAAAAAGTCTATTCTATCCAGAAAACTGTTACTAGCTATATGATAAGGGATGTTACTCCGAGCCCCCTTTTACAAATTTAAATCCAAAGATTATTTTTTATTTAACTTATTATACTGATTGCTACATATTCATTCCTTGAAATACTCTGAAATTATTTCTTTCTTTCTATGACAACCACAAAAATCTATGAATGATGATGAGAGCTCCTGTGATTTCTTGTTCCACTTTTTTTTCGGATGGACAGATAAATTGTTTGTTGAATCATCAGTCGACATGACAAGACATTTTGTATTTACAAAAGCTAAAAAGACTTGCTTGGAAAATGATTTGTAGTGTTGGTTGCTATGACTACGCGATGGGGTTCTGTATAAGCCCGAAAAATAATGATCGTTGTTTTTGGGCGCATTTTTGACATGGCTACACACAATTGTACATCTTTGCAATAATGAAAGTTTCGTATAGAAAATACATGATAGCTCGGAGACGAATCATTAGTTTTTAGATAAGTAAGCTTCAATTGTACATTTTGTGGTGATGCTGGTATTGGTGGGGATGGCTGTGGTGAGGGGGATGAAGGTGATGATGAGGGTTGCCGAGGGACGATGAGGAGGAGGAGGAGCTCACAAAGTTTGGGTTGATTGGTTTCCAGTTGGTGGCGTTGTAACCGAATTTGTAGACGAGGCGTCTGCCCAGTACTGGCTCAAATACGTGACTCTTGTAGTAGTACCTGAGAGAGAAAATGACAGTTTTATTTGCAAATGAAAATGGAGAAAGATTTGTGGAATTTTTTAGTGAGAGTAAAAAATACCTCATTGCTCTACTCAGCTTCTCATAGGTCATTCGAGGGTTACCCTTGATCTTCCCCCACAGCTGGGCTACCTTTTCGGAGTTGACAAAGCGAAAGTGTCCCTCCTCGTGGTTCTCCCATTTCACCAGACTGGGACAGTACTCTGGATTTTTGAGCAGGTCACGAATAAACTCCCATAACCGACCGGTTTTCTTTTCTGCACCACAAATCCAAATAAATATCATGATTATGCCGTAAGCAACTAGATTCATACTGAGAAACTTTGACCTCCGTACCATTTCTTTTCAACTTTTTATCCTTTTTTGGGGGTCTTCCTACTTTTCTTTTTGCAGGTGGCGGAGAAATGTGGGGGTGGTGACGGCTAATCTCACTCAATCCAACAGAAGAAGATTTGGACTCGGAGTCGTTGTCTGGATACGACACCACCGAATCTATGCATAAGTATCAGAGGAAAATTACGGTCATGACTTATTTTAAACTATCAGCAGTTGTACAAATTAGCTATTATGAGTGGTTGCTCACCTGAGGTGGAGGGAGATTCTTTCCGAAAGAGAATGGAGTAGTCACCAGCCAGATCGGCAGTGGTTTGCTGTCCTCCATTGAGATCATCCCAACTGGAAGAGTAGTCGGAATGGTGGCGGTGAATCTCGTGTGGATGATGATGGTGGATGTGGAGGTGATTATTTGAACCTCCAAAGGGATCCCCTCCCCCTCCGCCTCCAGTGACCATGGAGTTTGGACTGTATGTAGAATTCGAGACACAAGGACATCCTGGAGAACACTGTCCACCTCCAGCGTCGTGGAGCTGAAGATGGGTGTGGGCAGGATGGTGGTGGTGAAGTGAGTTGGGTGGAGAGGGACCGCTACTCATGTCCAGGAGGAGAACACCGTTGTCATGAAGCGAATGAATGTGTTGAGGATGATGGTGATGAGGGGGTGGAGGAGCATGGTGGTGACTCTGGCTGTGATGATCCTGATGGGAGAGGCTTCCTGGTGGGGGCTGCGACATGTCTGAAATGAAGGCGTCGTACCCTCCCTCCTGAAAGACGTGTGAGGTGTCCGACACTAAAAATTACATGATGATTATTACATTTTAGTTAAACCCTGTTTTCTAATCCCCCCTCATCTTGATGAAAATGCTTATCTTGACGTACGCATACATTTGTGAAATGAGGCATCCATCCCGGAGTGGAAGCTGTCTAGCAGGTGACACGTCGTCCCATCTGTGGAGGATCCGTACGGGTCACCTAGACTGGGTAGAGGAACCAGGTACTGTGAGGATGAGGTGGAGGTGGTGGAAGAGGACGAGGATGTGGGTGAGGTGGAACTTGGCGCACACGAGGAAGAAGGACTCTTGCTACTTACAACCACCGCTGCTAACGAAAGAGAGGGTGTATGGTGGATAATAGTGGTGGGGGAGGTCCCTCCAGGCTCCGCCTGCATGGAACTGGCCACTGGGGAAGGAGACATTGACGGCGACGGGGCTTTTCCTACCCCAGACATACCACTAGGTTCAATCATATCCATGATATCTGTCGTCTCCAGTTTCGTTGGGGGAGGAGCACTCATGTCGCTCTCCCACATTCCAATGTAGCACTGTAAACAAAACCACATTTTTCCAGTCACAGAGATCAACCCATAAGCATTGTACAAGGTCACACTGAGGGTGTTATGCTTACCTCCTGGAGAATGTTGACTGGCGTCACCGGACTGAGGCTGGGTGCAGACGACGAGCAAGGCGACGACGAGGACGAAGGGGACGTGCTCATTTTCATGTCCAACATGTTGAGCTGAGCACTCGTATGCTGCAGCTGCTGATGATTATAGTGAGGATGTACTCCTCTACTCGTTACTCCCCCTCCCTCCAATCCCTGCACACATACACGAAAACAACACAAAATAAAATTTTCACTTCCAAAAACAATCAACGTTTCAACTCTACCTATTGGATAAACTGATAAGACTCAATGAACTGTCAAAAAACTCAAGTGGCTTTCAAAATTTTTGTACAAAAATGACTGCGAGGCTGATTGGAAAAGTGTTTACTGGACTGCTACTATTTGTGTGAGAAGATGAGCTTCATTCAATAGTTTAAACAGAGTCGTTCGAGGAGTAGCGGAAATGAGGCTAACCGCAGTTATGAGAGTCGCAGAAGGAGAGAGTGGCCAAGGCTCTGGGTTTCTGTTTAGCTCATCACAACACTCTCGTCGCCACCAACTGCTTCCACCACATGTAACTCTAAATGACTAGCTCACACTTCACACCATTCTAGGATCCCTCGTCTAAATAAAATGTCACGTCATTCAATCTCTAATTTTTTTGATCATGATGGTCAATGTTTCTCTGCAGCTTCCTGTTTTTCTTCAATTTTGGTTGGGAAATTCCGTGTGGAAAGCAACACTTCTTGTTTTAGAGAATGCTGGGAAACTGGCGAATTGATGAGGAGCAAAAATGTGGCCTGATGTTGGGGCAAGGGCTTGACTCTACCTTCTGGAAACAGAAGCAAGTCACTCGCTCTGAGCTCGAGTTTGTGGGATTTTGTGCGGATGTTGGAGGATTGAGAATGGTGGGTGGAATGCACGCTGACGACGAAGAACGCTGATGGAAAATGAGTAACGACGCAGTGACCCTCGCCACGATCATTGACTCGACCACTTCAACTCTTGTCGATTTGTAATACGTAATGACAATAGTCATCAACATGCCGCCTCTATGAAGCTTTTCTCTGCCTATCTCTGCGTTTTCAGGCGATAAGGGATGATCATCGCGAGGAAAGATGAGACCACACGAGAGCAAACATCCTTCTTCAACGAGACAAACATAATTGGAAATTAATTGGAAGGATGGACGCACTAGTGACTAGTGAGTCATCCCAAAGCAAAGAGAGAGAGAGAGATGATGATGATGATAGATTGAACGAATTAATTAGTTGGTGCACTCCTAATGAGCAACTCGGTTTTCAGGATAACGATCACGATTAACAAGTCAGCTCTAGCAAAAGCAATTCAATTCATGGAAATTTCAACTCCGCGTTAGATTCTCCGTTACTAAGTAAACGCAGGTTGCAGAATGCACAGAAAGAGTAAAGAAAGAGAGTAAAGCCAAATATGTTGCATATTGCACAATAATTGCGCGTTTAGGAGTCTTCCACATAATCAATTTTCTTGGAACATTTTCGCCACCTTGAAACACACTTTGAATTAATAATCAAGAGAGCCCATATATCTCTGTGTCACATGGAGTTTGAAAGTGGAGCAGTGCCCCACCACAAACACAACACAAACCAAGAGTTCTATTCTCTTCCTGGCTGGGTGGCTTGACTGCTGACGGAATGATGTGGCTACTGCCTCCTACTTTTCCTTTAAATTAGAAACATATTCAGCCCACCCACTCACTCCACACGCATTACGCTGGAGAATGCTGTCTCAACTTCCGTAAACAATTCGCATCATCTCTCTCAACAGTGCAATCAACACGTCAAGATTTTGAGCCACTTTCGTTAAAAGTAGGGCATTGCCAACAAGCAAAACAGCTCATTCTATTTCCGCCATGACAAATATTATGAAAGTAGCTCAGTTGTTTCAAAGAATATTTCCCTAAAATCTCTCATGTTTGCTTATCTCGAAAACTATTACACAATTCTGGAGGAAAATTGTTCGCAATGTCTACAAACATCATATTATGTAGCTATTTTGCATTTTTCATGTTGGTGCAATAGAAGTTGCACTCCATCTCTGCAATTCCCTACCATCTTGTTTTTACCATTTGAAAGTTGCTGGCCTTGGTAGTGATCTCATCTCTACTGCTGATCATCTTCAACAGCCTGGAACGCTGAAGCGGCTGATGGCGAGGTCAGCGATGCAATCCCTACATGTTTTTGGTAGCACACACGTCCTTGTTGGCTTGGTTGGATAGCCACTCTGGAATTTGGGAGTGCATGGCTGGATGAGCTCAAAGGCATCAATGATGATGCTCGTGATGTTGGTCAGGAATAGCAAATTTTTTTACCTCTTATCCAAAAAATCTTGCATCATTTACGTAACAGCATGTACTAGCAGCAAGAGAATTCCCATCCTGAGAGCGTCTTAGTACGGAATGCGCAAAAAGTCTAGTTGGCTTGGCTCTCGATGCAACATGAGCAATTAAAATGACCAGCTTCTGCGCATCTCTATCTGATAAACCAAAACAAAGTAATTTGCTTCTCCCCACTTGTTGCTACAATTGCATATTATCAATCTTGAGAGCAAGTTGCTTCTAAATCTTGCAACAAGTTCACCGGCTTCTGCTATAACTCAAGCAACGCAACGTGCGTAGCACTATCCTCTGGATAGTCAGTGCCGTTTTTCTAGTCGATATCTCCAATACCAAGTGCTTATACTAATGGTTGCAACTTTCTGTACGTGGGATTCTCTCGTCTCACAGTAAATCACAGAAAGTAAAAATGATAGGAGACTGGGGATGACGCAATGAAGCTATACAATGTATGCACATGAATTAACGCATCCACCTGTTCCTCTACTGCAGATTTACAACCGCCGCAACAGCAATTCTATCTCTGTCTATTCACCACTGAACTTTCCTAGCTCTCAAATACCTCATGAAAAGCAACGACAACTAAAACTCCATTGCAATTTTCATTTTTGCAGGAGAACACCAACCAGAAATTCGTTGCGTGTCTCGCTCGCCAAAAAAATCTCCACTCGTCTCGTGTAATCCTCCTCTCCGGCAATTATGGAATTCCGTGTTTTGCGCTGTGCTCATCATCATGCAACATGAAAACACGCAAGGTCAAACATTTTTTTATTCATTCCCACTTGCTTCTTTCACGCGTTTCTAGTTTTTTCAATAACATTCTATAAAATAGCCATTCCTTACGAGATTCATTTCATAATAGGTTAACGAAGAGAAGTGTGTGTAGGTGGGTGGCTCATATCCAACTGCACACACACTCTTCTTGTGTCGACTTAATTGAAAACAAGGCAGTAAAACAGGCTTCGAAAGAGAGGTAATTAAAACGAAGCAGCAAATAAAATGCAAATTGCAAATCTCTTGTATCCAATCAAAGGAATCTAAATCTTGTAAATAAAGTGATAAAAATGCAATGAAAAGGTAATAATTTTTATAGCTGGTGGTGATGCGATAAAAAAGGAGAGGAATGAGGTTGCAGCGGTACGCACTACTTGTGTCTTGTCTCAAGAAAATCAAGTTGGTGGGGATATAAAATCGGATATATGCAAAAACGAGATGTGAATAGCTACACACACTAAAATGCGACGAATTTCTTGGCACGTGTCTACCTACTTATTTATTTCATTTATCGCATACTCGATCCTTTCATCAATAAACAATTATTTTTTCGAAACAAATTAAGAATCAAATAATAAATGTTTTTAGCTCGCTTCATCAGCGTTTTTATTTCCTTATTAGCACTTGTTCTGCTGTTTAATGAGGAGCTCCAGTCTAATTAAAAAATATCCGCTTTGCTGACACTGGCGATGGGTGACAGGTATGACTCAGGTTAATTAAAGGGGGAGGCTCTCAGGGGAAAACAGGTGCATTACCCGTACAACAACTGCTCAACCTGCAAATCTCGTTATTTGAAAGCATCCACCGCTACAAAATTTTATTTTATTTTAACGCGAGTTATGTCTTGGAATATTAATGGGATAAGATGCAGAATTACATCCTGAAAATATGAGGTCCCGTTTATTTTTATCTTTCTCTACAAGATTGAAATAGTGAGCATAAATGTCTAAACATTTAAAATTCTCCGTTTATTTCTCTGCCAGCATGGGGTGGGCATCGGGACATCGACATCGTCTCTCCCTCTGCCCTTCTTCACCTATCATCCATTTATCCATCCATCCATCCATCAAGATCAATGACAATGACAACGCCGACAACAATGGAGCGGAATGCAGCATAAAATTGACACAAACCACCGCGTGTAGAAGGCAACAATGCAAACCAATCATCATAAACATCTTTCTTTATTCGCTAGTCAAGTTTTATGCGGCTTTTTCTCACACCACCACAGCACACACATCAGCCAGCCAAGACAAAATCAAAGTTTTGAGTCTGAAATCTGAATTGCCATTGCGTATGTACTATGATATAGAATAGTAGACAATAGGCACGTAGTTAGTAATACCACGACTTGGCCATGGTGCTGTTATTGAGCGCTGCTTTTTGTGCGGTGATTTGGTTTCATTTGATAGGAATATGAGTTGTAGTGGAGTAGCGTGGAAGATGGAGAAAATTGGGAATGATGATGAGAGGATGAGAATGGACGGATGGATAGACGTTTTCCCATGCATGCCCCCATACACCACTCACAGCAAAACAATCAACCATTCCACTAAATTATGATTGGCTTTGTTTGTCTTGATATGTGATTCCATCATCGCTTTTCTCAGTCCTTCGAGTAGTTTTGACCTTCTCTCCGTTCCTTCTCGCTTCTGCGGCTCCACCACTACCAAAAATATGCGAGGGGAAACTAGAGCGGACGAACAAGTTCTAGACGGGCCGACTAAACAAAATGGAGCGGGATCACGTCAGCACTTTTTCCAAATGATTTTCGTGGTCAGTAGAGTAACCTTGATGAGTGGAGAGGAGGAGAACAGGCAGGGTGAAGAAAATTGGAAGCCTTGTCCATTGTGCTTCCTTCGACATAAACAGTGATAGATTCCAGAGAGAGGACAAGTCGAAACGAGAGTATGGGAAACAATCATGATTGATGTCATTGTTGGGTGACCAATACTCCCCCGCGTTCCCATCCCATTAAGTCTTACGCGCAACATGATGCGAAAATTGGGCCGCTAATGGCTCTGATGAAAATGATGATGCATGACGCTAGGTTATACGTGGACATTGGGTTCTCAAATGGCCGCAAATGTGAAGAATGAATGAGCATTGTGCTCGGCTACAGAAAATGAGCGAAACTGTGATCGCTTTTTTTGCTGAAGGTGAAGGATGAAGTGGAAGAGAAATACGATATGGGTTTATAATATAATAATAATAATAATAAAGGTTTTATTTCTCTTTGGCTCTTTCGAGTCAAATGACCCATAGAGCATCAATTAAT
>JAQIXX010008032.1:0-10128 GCA_034700605.1 Willowsia nigromaculata | reverse complement strand
CCTTTTTTACCACTTTTATCACCCCAATTTCGATTTTTCTGCATAAGGAGCTAAAAACGTTAAAAAAGGGTGCGAAACCTGGAGAAAAAGGGTGCTGAAAACGTTTTTCCCTTTATCAAAGGCCAAATTTATATCATGTTGCACACCGTAAAATCCCAAATAGACGCCCGGCGTCTATTTACTCCGCCAATATTTTGGATCATAGACGCCGGGGCGTCTATTGAGTGGGAGGCGTCTATGTATATCTAAACCTATTTTGTCAAAAGTTTTTAAGAATATCTTCATCGGAATACATACATAGGTATGTATATAATAAAAACTATGATATGCATGCAAGATTATATGCACAGTGAATTGGAAAACTCACCTAAGGCAAACGCGACCAAATAATGTATAGTATATTCACTTGCATGCAGAGATATTCACAGTTTTATATACGGTAGTTTTAGAAAAACAAATTTAGATGGGGCGTCTAGTAGGAGGGGAGGCGCGTATTAAAGGGGGGCGCCTAAAGTACTCCGTCGACTTTGTAGTCAGGAGACACCGGGCGTTTATAGGGAGGGGGCGCGTATTCAGGACAGGGCGTCTATTTGGGATTTTTCGGTATTTTCCTGACTATGTATATATTTTGAAGAAGCCTTAAGCCACGATGTAATAAATACTTAAAATTTTATGCAATTGTTTACCCGCCGTTTCTGTTTCCGAGATGTATAGAAATATATGTGTATATATAAACGCATCCTGGTTAATTCATACAATTTGTTTTATGACCCGAATGCAACTTTAGCTCACTACAATTCTGAAAAAAGATGAGACTGCAAAAATCGCTGGGGACTTTAATAAAAAATCGTACACAAATTGACTTTAAAAATATAATACAGAGTGAATGTACACACTTGTGGGATCTAATAACACAGAATACAATGTGCCCATTGAAAAACTAGGATAAAAACTTCATGTCAGCTAACCCTATAAGACCGCACGTGTAAGTCTGAATGAATAATGCACAAGCTTAAAATCATCTAACGGTCTTTTCCATACTTGTTTTGGGGAAGTTTCTGCATGAAATTGCCGAGACACTTGCCTTAGGTTAGGTTGTCAAAATGAAAGCAACTTTATAAATGTCACATGACACAACGAGAAAATGGGTAGAATGTGTTCTCCGACAGATGCAATATTGTAATGCCTAGTTTATCCACCTACATTTTTTCAGGTTGCGACTTCTCTTATAAATCCGACTTATAAATAAATGATTGCAGCGCATATATAAATATTTCATGCTATGCTTTGAAGTGGAGGAAAACAAACCAGAAACAATTTCAATATTGCACAAGTCAGTGATTCTGAACTCTTTGAGCGTTTGTGAGCCAGAGAAAAAAGAGTTTCAAGGAAAGTAAAATTACCATTATTGTCTGAAGGCTGGAAATTGTATGGATATCATGTGGCATGTTTCCGTGAACTTTAAGCAGTGCACGTAATGGCGAAATCAATACCTGGGTTTCAAAAAAAGCAAAAGTTAACCCCAATGTAGGCAAATTTTTGTTTTGAAATATCGGATTGAATGCGCGATTGTATTTTAAACCTTTTTTGGTGTTACGATGGGCTTGAAGGACACAATGTTACATATTTCTAATGTTTGTTTTCTAGGTATACATCAGAAAACAATCTAAACTTAACTAAATGCTAAGGAATTCGATATAATCAATAAGTCCTTTTGAGAATTTTGAAACAAAGAAGAGCAGGCCATACCCAAAACTTTTTCAATATAACGGCAAGCTTTAACATAAACGACTTTCAGATGGTGGGATATTTTTTTGCTTTAAGGAAGTTTGATCAGTAACGTTACGAAACCCAATCTGTAACAGAACCGAAAAAAGTAAGAACTTTGTACCGTGAGCAACAGGGAGAGATTGTAGTGACAAGTCAAAAACGTTGCTTTATTACAAAAACGAAAGAAAAACTATGCATTTATGTGTACTATAAACGCTCTTAGGAATGGAAAATATTCAAAGAATGTTTGCATACAGTAAACATTTACACTCCATTAGAATTAGTCAACATGACAGATACGTTTCCTGAGAGTGTGCACTTTTCTAAGCAATTTAAATGTCAAGTCCAAAAACTAAAGAAGAACCTGATTCAACTCCCAGCGTTTTTTTAAATGATGTAACAAAAAATGTAAAAAATGGTACATTTCTAAGAATGAAATTCTAACTGTTGCTTTATGGCTGTATGTTATATGCTTTGATTTCATAAAAGAAACAAAAACATCTACTTTGTTTTATTATTTTCACTGTTTAAAATCTTCTATGTATACACCCTTCTGTATCAAATCTTGAACTTGTACCAAACGGCATGTGTATATTAATGTTTGGAAACATTATTGGTACGGTAGTTCTGAATAAATATTTTTGAACTTGCAAAATGTATTAACGATTACAGCAAGATAAAGCGGGAAGATTACAAAGTCCATATTACATCACCATGAGAAAAACTACAACGGTATCTGACTGTACCTTATATGTTACGAAATCGCCTGTGTTTTTATGAAAACTGATCAAATTCAATCAAAACGATGATATCATCATACATTAGGTAATTTTGCTCAGGAGTATTTCCAAGGTGGGCAGTGGTTGCAAGTAAACAATTGAAATTGAAATTATCTTTGTTTGATCAATTGAAGGCCAGAATAAACTTAGTAGGAAATGTTTTGTATCTTCCAGTTTCAAAGCGATTCATGCGTACTTATATTGTTTATTGGTGACAAGAATGATGCATGACTTTTTTGTGAGTTATAGTACTACATGAGGAAAAAATATTTGTCATGTACACATAGTACAATATTCAATAGTGAACATACGATACTGAGAACTGAAACGGTAAATCGATTTCACAAACACGACCTTATCAGTTGGACCTCGATGATAAAATGAAGAGTTACGTAATCACTGAGCCAAAGCGATTATTCGACGTTGGACAAAGCTCTTGAAACCTTTAGATATATAGTTTCACGAATTGTTCGGTCACCAGTTTCTCCTTGAACGTAGGCTGAATTACAATTACTTTATATAATTTTTTTTGCAAAACTAGAAAATGGCATTTCTCCGCCTCGCGGCATTGTTAGGTGTGGTTGCTTTGACCTCTGCAAATATAAATATTACGTCTCCTCCCATTACAAATTGGGGACAATGGGGAAATTTTGAACGGTGCCCTTTCGGCCGTAATGTTCAGGGATTTCAATTAAAAACTGAGCCAAACCAATATTTAGGCGATGACACCGCTTTAAATGCGATTCGTCTTTTTTGTGGAGATCCCTATAGACCAGATACTGCCGTAATTACAAGTTGGGTTGGAGATTTCGGAGAATGGGGTAATGTCTACACTTGCTTTCCTGGGGTTCTCACTGGATTTCAGTTGAGAGTTGAAAGCGACCGAGGAAGTGGTGACGACACTGCGACAAATAATGCGAGGTTTTTCTGCAGTAGTTTACCCAATCCTAATGACTATATTCAGGGTGATGGCATGTCTTGGGGTGACTGGAGCGAGGCACAGCATTGCTATGGAGGACAAGCAATTTGTGGGATACAGACACAAATAGAACCTTACATGGGCAATGACGGTAAGATGTAAAACAAAATGTCTATCACGTTGTGGTGAACATGTTTATCTAAATCTTGGTAAAATATTTTACCCTCAGGTGACGACACCATGCTGAACAACGTCCGCTTAGAATGCTGCGACTACCGCGTCAAAGACCTTGAAGCTGACTACGAACGCGTCAAAGAGATGGGCGTATACCCACAAGTGGTCAACCCAAAATTCGCTGGTTTCATCAGAAAAGCTGTTCTCCAATCCCAAGAGAAATCAGCAACCAACGAGAAACCTGTTGGTGACCTTTCCATTTTGGCAAAAGCTGTGAGGATGGCTATTCAAGAGAAGAAGAGTACGGAACCAGAGAAGGAAGCTAATTCAGCAGACTTGAAAACTCTCGTAAACACAATTACAGAAGCTGTGAAGAAAGAGAAAGCTAAGCAAGGTGAGAAGCCAAAAGCTGGTTGGCCAACACTCTCCAAAACTATTGTAGAAGCTTTAAAACAGAGAGAAATTGAAGAGAAGTCAAAGCCAAATCCAAGTTTTGCTGCTTTATCAAACGCCATTGTGACTGCCATCAAGAAGCAAGAATTAGTGGAAAGTAAGAAGCCCAAGCCAAGCCTTGCTTTGTTGGGAAACGAAGTTGCAGAAGCGATTCAGAAACAGAAAGCAGCTAAAAATAAGGCAGGTACAGCCGATGTGTCTACTTTGGGGAAAAGCATTTCGGAGGAAATCCAGAAGAGAAAGGCAGATGAAAAGACTTCTGTAAGAACTGCTGATCTTGGTACATTAGCGAAAGCAGTTTCTGAGGCTATTAATAACCAGAAATTAGCAGAAAGCAGAAAATCTGACGTTGATGCCAAAGCTTAAGCGAGCATCTAGGGTCAAACGAAATGATAAAATTATTTTTGATTAAAATTCAAAACATTTTGTTTGTGATGCTATTCATACAATTCATTACGTCAAGGAATAACTTCAATAAAAAATTTCCAGCATAAGAATTTGTTGCCCATTTTTATTCAGTGAAAATATGCATGAAAGAGTATGGTAATATTAACCACGTCATAAATGTCTAGACACAGAATGCATAAAGCAAAACCAAAGTATGCTGCCGATATTCGTCCTTTGTATGTTTTTCATTCATTCTCGGAAGGAAACTGGTTGTTTACATAAAACCATCATACTGCATCAAATAAAAGCCCACTTTCTTCTGTTTTATTCTGTTAAAATTTACCTAGTCATGCACAATTTTAAGGAGGACCGGAACAGGCTTTTAGAGCAAGAAAGATTCTAAATGATGCGGGTGTAACTAAAGACGCGACATTTTATGTTCACAAAAACCTGTCAGCTTATAGGAACGCTTAAGCCTACAATAGGCTAATTTGCATGCTTATAGTTGGTCACACTCAAACCAAGTAGCAACTCCAAACTCATGAAGAAAGGCTTATGATCCTCAAGGTCGAGGTATGCGACTTGTTGCTTATCGAAATGTATTATCTTGATGTCATATTTCATGCTACATGGAACCATGTACTTGCACTGTTCCTGTTGATACATGATTACAATAATTTGTATTCAATTTTCCATTCAGTAGAATACTGAATCATATTTGTCAGAAAATTATATAAATGCATGCCTGATTTCACGCCATTTCAAATGCTGTTTACACGATAAAAGTAAATCAGTTTGTTTCTTCAGTATCCTATTGTTCATTAAATCATTGTATTTGTCCTACTCTGTTTAATTACATGTGCTTTGATTATATAAATGACATCTACATTTCATAAGCTTCCGTAGGAGTAGCCTTAGATCTTGCACTTACCAATTAATTCTGTACGAAGTTTCCAAAGGTTAGTGTATCATGTTTTGTGAAGTCACATGTTCTCGAAGAAGTAAAACCTTTTATGTGTCTCAAAAGTAAAAGTTATTCAACAAAACGGGTCACATTGAAGTGGTTAAGTGTGGGAAGGTATTTAGTTAAAATTTCTGGAACCCACATTATACGGTTAGGTTATGTGGAACATTACTTGTATGCATGCCTGGGAAGTATTTGGAATTCTAAGAAGTGTTCAGATGACAAGAAGAATCTTTTGAAATGGTTCTACGTTGATGAAAGGAAGTAAAATGAAAGCTGCTTATAGGTATTAATAAAACTAGACGATGCATTGCATACGTTATATTACAAATTTACACAACTCTTAATTCTTACCTAACCTCTCCCTCATTTGCTCATTCTCTGATTATTATACGTTTCTGTTAGCTTAAAACGTATCAATATCACTTTGTAATTACAAAGAGCTTACAATAAGTATGTATTACATTATTTACAGTCTGCAGTACAACAATACCACAAAATGGACAGTGTGCATGGACTAAATCAAAACTACAATAAATCAAAACATAATCCAAGAAACCTTTTAAAGACCTATTTGACTATGACGCAGGTTTCCTCAACTCAGTTTACTAGATTGTTGGCTGCTTTCAGGAAGACGAGTAGCGTGGGTTTTAATCTGGGAGTTTGAAAGTGTTACAACTGGTCCATCTACTCGATGGTCCAGACGCATCTATATTAACAATGACTGGAGAAAACTCACTTTTGCCTCCATATTGACATTCAGGTATATTAACTGTTAGATACTGCAGCACCAAATATTACCTTCTCATGAACAAATTTGGTATTGGTTCTTAGGTCAACTAAATGCATTCACAAAAGCGATTATTTTCCTCATCAATATACCAATATAAATAAGCATTCATACAAATTTCGAGATAAGCTTAAAATGTAATTGCCAAGTTCTCGGAACTTTGTATGTAATCGTAATTATGTTGATATATATGAATTAAGCAATAATGATATACCTGTGAATCGCATATAGTCATAATAAGCAAAACTGCATTGCAAATTTTTTGTAATGTGCTTTTGGGCATTTTCATGTTGTGTGCACACAACTTGTGTGCTTCATTCGATTCTGTCTAGCGTACGTATCATACATCTATGGTTTCTATTGATTTTATTCTTTGAAAAGCCGACTCTCACATCTATATTCCATGATTTCATTGTATTCCACAAAAGAGAAATTTACCTAATGCAAGACTACAGCCATTCATAATAATGAGACAGTATGGTACCAAAAATTGAATGGAATCCGGTTGAAATCAAAGTCCTTAGAATTCGATCAGGCTATATAATGATTGGAGGTTGTTGTATGCATGCTGGGAGCGTATTTGTCACTGAAAGCAGCATTTAGAAGATTCGCTCAGCCAATTCTACAGTCTACAGTGCTCACATTTATGTATTAATGCTGGACACAAATTTCAGGTTCAATGAAAGTGAATTGAAAATGAACGTTTCAATAACACTTTTTAATGTTAACTGAATGCGCATTTTCCCCTTACCAACAACCTAAATTAAAATATAAATGCTTTCATCAGAGCCAAATGATCTATTTACAATGCATGAACATAAAATTCTAAAAATTACATTCTACATAAAAGTGCATACAAATTGTAATGTAATACATTCAAGTAATGTCTACCTCACGAAATCAATATCCTACACCCACAATTATAATGTTGATTCAACGTTCATGATATCGCTTGTAAATTTATTTTAGTGTATTAAAATGAGAAGGAGAATACTTTTAAATTTACTCACCGCACGAGGCTTCTGAAGCATGAAACTGGCTACATTCCACCAATCAAAACTGTCTGACTGTATCAAACTGCTCAAAATGTCATTTTACTTGCGCATATGCATGTACTCGAGCTTTGGTGATTTTCTTTTGGGTGGTGACTTCAGCATGGATAAAAAAGAGAATTACAAAATCATAGAAAGTATAAGATTTTAAACATATACATTTGTTGTTAACCATTTTAGAAATTTTCATCCAGGATTTAGTTCAGGGGATTAGTTGGAATTGAAAAAAATATAATTGTATTAAATTTTACATTTACCTACTTTCTTCTCAATGACCAGGTTACATTTATGGAGGGTGCTATCTAATGGTGTTTTTACCCAAAGAGTCTCAGGAGCATAAACAATTTTACATACATTACACAAACCAATACTAATAACATAATAGTAAACATATTGAAATACGAGACGATTTAAAAAAAATATTTCGTAGTTTAAGTAAATTATTTTGAAGCTTATTACGTAAAACCTGTTTTTACAGATGCGATTTTCACATCGATGCAATATCTATCTATAGCTTCAATCCCTTGTGAAAATTGATCAAGTATTGTATCCAATTTAGGTCTTAGTATTTACTAAATGGAAAAAAATGTTTTCACTTCACAAAAATTCATGATATAAGAAGCCACTTTCGATTTTGTAAAGCTTCATACTAAATGAAATAGAAAGCCTTACATTTTTTCATCAATATAAAGAAAAATCCATTCATTGAAGTTGAAATAAAGAAAAGGAAAATCAAAGCGTTTTCAAAATTATGATATTCGTTATGGAATGCATTCACACTGTCATAGGAATACAGGTTACACAAAATTATGTTTGATATTGCGAGAACCGTGATTGCTAAACAATAATTACGACAGAAACATGAGTATTGCACGTACATAATACTATAATTTTGTACCATTTGATAGTTTTATAGTGGATGCAAACTGGAGATCTTTCTGTTTTAAGTTAACCTTTCCTATTAGTCAGGTCCTTTTTAATGTAAAATGCCTTACGCTTCCAGCTATGTAATTCTTGCATTCAAGGTAAACTTATTTAACTTACTTTGCCTTTATAAATAAAGAAAATATAGTCAAAGCTATTCAATTATGGCCCCATTGTATGAGACGTTTGGTAATGAACAGTAATGAACAAAAAAATCATTTTCTGTAATAACAGTATATACAAAACCCAATTTGATTTGGAAGTAAACAATATTCGTAGCAGGAAAATTTCTACTATCTCTACCCTAGAGCCAATTGTTCGTCATACGGTTGACTTTCGTAGTTTATGAAATTAAAAAAAAACTTTATCAACTTCTACGTCCTCCCGTTTCTTCATAATAATTACTCCTGCAGTATTACATTCCGTATTACATAATACCTTAAAAAGGAGCTTAAAGTAGTGTACCTTATTCATCACCGTTGCACAGGACGCTATTTCCAAGAAACGGAAGACTTGCTTCCTTTGTTAGCATAAATCAAAGTGTACTGGAGGACGGAAGTAATCATCAATGTTTTTATTTAAAAAATAACAATCAATGCCGAACAATGTACCATGATATATTAAAAGCCAAATAGACGAAAACTTAAACAAAAAATAACTGATACCAAATGATACACTCACACTTAGGTAACTGGAAAGTTAAAATCCCGTGGCACAAGGAAAGTTCTCGATTACTGATCAACAAATCAACATAATACTAACTCATATAATATGCTACGTATTACGTAGGTTTTTTCTGCTTGAGTATTGAGTATTACACTATTAAAAACATGTTGCCTCAGCGCTTAGGAATATACTACTAATACTATATCTTGCTCATTAGTATAATTAATAGATTACAACACAATGATTATAGAGGCTCTGATCGAGAAATTCGATCAGAAAGAAATCTAGAAATTTCGAGAGTAGTCAGTGTGCATCTATTCACGCGTGTTTCTTGATCACATGATTCATATTTATGTTTATACATTAACAATGCTTTACTTGAAACATAGCTCTCCATGGACTGCAATGATTTCAAAATTATGTATCTAATCTAATGTACATTGTACTTTGCTGCACAACTTCGAAATGTATATATTTTGTATAAAATTGCTTAGCATAAAATTAAGTTTGATGGAAATTGACGTCAAGTCAATATCAAGTTAATGTTTACCTAAATCCAAAATTGTCTATCATTCATGGCACTTCTAGGTAAGTAAGAATGGCTCTGAATGCTAAATGCTTCATCATGATTGTAAACAAGTTGTGTAATGTAGCGTTTTATTACAATAATAAGTTGCTGCTCATTAAACACCCTCGATAATACTAAGTCCATACCACTTTCACTAATACCTAAATGATAGGTTTTTGCTGATTTGTAACATAAAACTCTTCTATTTTGTTTACAACAACAAACAAGGTTCCTAGGACTTAAACATCTAAAAACATTGCACGTGATTTTCATACATCAGTTTGATATGGCACATGTTTCTATTATCCAGTATTGCATATGGTAATGAAAACTCGGTTCCATTACGTCTATGTGAATAACCATTATTAGACTCCAATGAATTTCATTTGAAATTTTGCTTCGCAATATTTCATAGTTCTTTCAAAAATCATGTTTTAGTTGAAAGCATTCTGTAAATTGTACCACGAGTGACCCGTGTAAGTAGAAGCTACTATTTTGGTATTTTCTAGAAGCAAATATGTATATCCAAAAATTGCCATGACATAGTTAATTAATGGCAATTTTTTGTTGTTTCGCGTTAATGTAAATAAATATATATAAATTACATATAAATGATCTACCGTTATGCATTAATGAATCCAACGTTACACTTTTCGCTGATGATAGTACGCTATTTAACTCA
>JAQIXX010008031.1:0-10129 GCA_034700605.1 Willowsia nigromaculata | reverse complement strand
AAAACATATTCCTGCAAATTTTCAGCGAAATCGGAGACAGTAAGTTTGAGGCAGATGGGTGCCATCTTAATTTGGAGCCGACTTTACATACGTGAACATTCCATTTATTCATCTGCATGAAAATGCTAGTTGTTAAGTAGCTGGGAAATGTACATAGTCATTATAAAAATGCACAAGAACAACAAAAACCCGAATACACCGTCTATTTGTCTATTTAGGGCTTTAATTGAATTAATAGCTGCCTATTAGTTGACTGACAAATTCTATGCCCTTTTTACTCTATTCTTTCGGTTAAGTACCTTTGCTTAAACTTTGATTAAAATATGGACTAGGAACAAAAAATATCAAAATGTAAATCTTCAGTGAATTTCAATTACAGATGAGGGAAATTGCATGTATGATATTAAATCATCTTACTCCAGCGGAGATTTAAAAATATTTTACCAAAACCAGACATGTATAAGTTTTGGGAATACAAAGCAAATCGATTAAACTTAAAATAAAAAATGTATTTTTAAATTACAATAGATGAAACGTTTTTCTTCAAACGACAAAACCTTATTTTAAATTATGGAAAATTGGTTCCCCATTTAACGTACTAATAACCCTAACAAACACAGACAAACAAAAAATTCTAAAATGAAACAAGCCAGATTGTTGAAAAAATTATATAACATGCAAGCAAGCAAACTGACAAAATATATTAAAACATTTCTGTTAAATCAATGGAACAAAGCGGGCAATCTTTTCATTTTTACTTGTCCGAGAATTTGGAAAAATTTTCTTCCAACCTCCATCATCTTTCATCTAAAAATGTTTCAAAAACAAAACATTTTAATAGCTTTGTATTATTTGATGATATTAAGTATTTTAATAAGTTGTAAGCATAAATTTTACCTTAAAGATCTCAAATCTCTTGAGATGATGAAGTCCTTCCAGCTCTTTTAGGATGGCCCTACTATTCTCGAAGTTGGTCACCGCCGCTGCCGACCCACTTCTCCCAAATTCATAATTCAAGTGCATCAAGAAAGACTGTAGATCTGATTCCAATCATAAATATTTCCAACAAATCATTTTAATTATGATGTTCACGATTGAAGTTGAATGCAGTCAAACGAACAACTTTTACCTTTCAGATTTGTAATATTTGGATTACGAATTCCATTGGTAGCGTTTGACTCCGGAGAGAATCCCAAAAGCCCGAATGTATCCACCTCACCATATCGAAGTGTGCAGGACTTCAGTTTCGTCCAATGCTCACAAATCATGGAAAATTTCGCATTGTTGATGTCATTGACTTCAAGTATTTCAACATTGGGGAACAGGTTAAAAAAGAGTTTAAAATCAACAGGATTCACTTGGTCCGTGGTCAACCCCAAATTCTTGCATAAATCTAGTCTCAAGTTTGGATCAACCTTTTCCAGTTCTTTCCAATTCCCATCATAAAACAGATTAATCGTTCTAACATTTGGTGTGTACTTGAATAGGTCCGTGGTAAATAGATAATTGTTCTCGAGCACCTCCAACTTTGGAAGTGGTTTCCCAAGCGGTATTGTCGCCCTACAGAGCTGTGCAGTTGTATCAAAAATACGGAGTTCTTTTAGAGAATGGGCGTGCAATTCCAAAATCTGCACAAAGGTTATAATTTTGCGAATAGACTCAAAAGTTAGTTTCTCAAATGAGAGACTTGGATCGAGTAAAAGCTGACGGAAGGGCTCAGACTAGTCTATCCAGTGGTAGTTTACAGGGCTACGAATATTGATGTCCTTTAGTTTCAGCATATTTGGGTCGTGTTGACGAATGATTATGATTGCTTCGTAAATGTCCGAATTTCTTTCAAATGCCTCTAAACCCTGAGCAAATAAATGTTTACAAACAATTCGATTATAAATCTTTGGGCAATGAAAGGACTATCAAGATTGTGCATTAAAATATTTCACCTGTAAATTTGGGAAATGGGATAGCAACTCCATCCATGATATAAACTTTTTCACTTCAAAATTTCCAAAATGCAGAAATTTCAAATTCTTTTGCTCTCCAAATTTAGGAACCTCCCATTCTACGGGCTCGACGACATGACTGGTGGCAACAGTTTTGAAGTGAATTTTCCGAACAATTAGTTTCTCCAAGTTGGGGCACTGAACGTAAACGAGAGTGCGGAAAACATCCACTGATGGAAAACTGCATGATTCAAACTCCAAGTATTTAATGAAATGCCCCAATCTGTCCCAAATGCGCTCGTGAATTTTAGAACAATTTTCAAATTTGTAGTTCGTCGCGTTCATGTTGATTTCAGTGTGGTTAAGGTAATTCGTGATCTTGTTTGCTGAATCATCTTTTTCTTTAAATACCACTTTTGTTCGAGACTACCACGCACACGAAAATTTTTGGAATGGGTCCTCGCCACGGGACAGCATTTTTGGAATTGATCCTTGGCACGGGACATTAATTTTTGGGAATGGCTCTGCGTTCCCACTTTTGTCCCATTCCAGAGATCATTCCAATTAGTTATTCAATAAAAAAATTTTGTTTGGCAGTGCTACCTGTAGATCATGAATATAGACAGACCAAAATGTCAACAGAAAAACAATTAATTGGATTTGGAGGGGGATGAGGTGGCGGAGGGGATGCTAAGCCATTTGAAGGGGTCTTGAACGAGTGGTAAACTTGTAGTTCATAGCGATTTTTTACATTTCCAAATGTTCAGAAAATGGGTGAGCTCAATTCAATTCCTTAAAAAAAAAATTGTCCCGTGCCAGGATCGATCCCATTTTCATTTCTGCATTTGAGTTGCACTTTGGTATGATATGACTAGTGAGAGCGCATAAGGCCTCACAAGGGCATAGAGGCCCAAAGTGCAACTCAAATGCAGAAATGAAAATGGGATTGATCATGGCACGGGACAATTTTCAATGAGACTCATCTTTCGTGTTTTGCTAAAGTTTGGTAACAAAAAATAACTGATGAATACAAACTTGCGTTTCTCGCAGCGGCAGCGGGGTGAGCTGAAAAATGCAAATGCTTTCAATATTAAAATGTTCAGTTGCTAGTGAAATTAATGCTTTAATTTTAATTGCATTATAGGTAAAAAATCAACATGTCTGGACGAAAATATTTGCAAAATATTCTGGAAACTAAGAAAATCAAAATAGCTACTGACTGAATACGTTTAAGGATTGGGAATGTTTAAAGTCTTAATGAAAGTTTTCTCACATATGCTTCTAGGATTATTAATTTGAAAAAAAATTCAACATGTGTTTTTGTCACAGTATGGGTTGTAAATCGAAGAAGCCATCATTATGATCTATAGAAATGAAAATATGGCATTGAGCTATTGAATATTTAAAGAAATGAGACTGATGAGTCAAATTGTTTGTATATTTGTGTAACTTATTTCAGATTTAATGTAAGATTTTGTCTGATAAGTTTTATTTTGTGTATATATATACAAGTTATGTGAGAAAATCACTTTACAAATATCTTCAGCCTAATATTACGTTAATCGGTAATTGCAATAAAAAGGAAATTGTTGCTATATCCGTTTTTATCCCTATTGCACTATTGCTAATTCACTATAGTTCCTAGAGTTTTCGAGCTTCTAAATAAGTGAACAGATTTGAACAGAGAATAGTAATCTTAATATTGTAATATTTTAAAAGGGGTTCGTTAGTTAAAGTTCTAACATGGTGCATAAAAAACTAAGGTCTTCCAAACATGAGTTATATTAATACACAATTCTTTGATGTGATCAACAGTGATGCATCTTCTTCTTCACTAGATGTCGAGTATTTGGCGAATATTTTCTCCCAAATTCTGCCTCCCTTCAACTAAAGTATATACTCAAAATTAGACAAAACTTTTAAACGGCACCTGATGATAAATTTTAGTTAAAAAATATTGCTTACCATGTAATACTCAAGCTCAAAGTTTTTGAGGTGATGTAACCTTTGCAATTCTTTGAAAATGAAGCCGCCCTTTTCCATTATAGTAACAGGGTTCCACGAGAGTTGCATTCTCGGATATAATGACCTGGAATCATTTTCTGAGCACCTCCCTGCATTCATTGAAAATGACTGAAGATCTGCGCATAGTCAAACGAATTAAAAATTAGTAATTTTATGTCTCCTTGTATTTCCCATCATTACCAAATATTTTAAAATAATTTACCTTTCAAGTTTGTAATGTTAGGTTGACGAATTCCATTTTTATCTTTGCGATTCGGATCTAATCCTAGGAGCCCAACAACATCCACGTAGCTGTATCCAGTAACATTAAAAGACACGAGTTTTGTCAGTTTTTCACAAATCTTTGAAAAGGCCCGATTCTCGAGTCGAATGGTTTCAAGTCTTTCAACGTTGGGAAACACGTTTAGGAAAATTTCAAGCTTTGAGTCACTCCAGTCAATGAGAGAAGGCAATGTTAACTCTTTGCATGAATGGAGTCTCTGGTTTGGATCAGCAATCCACAATGAGCTGGTCACCTCGTCGTCGTCGTCATTATTGTCTTGGCCATTTTTAAGGACAACTTTTCTCACGTGAGGTGTGTATTTGAAAATGCCAGCTTTACAGAAACGAAACCCGATGTCCAAAATTTCTAGCTTTTCGAGAGGCTGTGATAGCGATATTTCTCGGGGGCAAGTCGGAGATTCACCCCTCATACAAACTTCTTTTAGTGATTTGGCATGCAAATTCAAGAAATTCTGGACAAGCTCAGATGTACAGTTTCCAAAATCAATGCGAATTGTTTCCAAAGAGAGACTGGGGTCTAGTAGAACAAGTCGTAGGGACTTCACATAATCGCTTCTTCTGCTAAAATTTATGTCAATGTAGTCTAGTTTCAACATCTTGGAGTCTTGCTGGCGAATGGTTGAGATCACTTTGTAAATGTCCACGTTATCCAAATATGCCTCCAGCCCCTAAGTAATTGCATTTTAAGTAAATTTAATCTTGTAAAATATTTAGCAATAATAAATGAACAAACATAATCATTATGCTTATTAAAAATCGTACCTGTAAATTAGGGAAATGTGATAAGAACTCCATCCAAGACACTGGCAATTGTACGCCCACGAATTTGAACATCTTTAGTTTTGTTTGCACTGCGTATTGGGGTTTGTGCCATTTCAGTGGCTTTATGGTTTTAGGTGGAACAAAATTATCAAACTTTACTCTGAAAGCAACAAGTTTCTCCAAATTTGGACACCAAGTGTAAATGAGATTGCGAAAAGTATCTACAGATGGAAGTCTGCAATCCGAAAGCTCCAAGTATTTTATGGAATGTCCCAAAGTGTTATAAAACCCCATGTGAATACCAACGCAATACTTAAATTTGTAGTTGGTGGCGTTACAATTAACCTCAATATCCTCGATGTAATCATCCATTCTATCTTCCAGGTAATGGCTTTCTTTAAATGTCACTTTTGTTCGAGACCACCAAGCCTTTTTGGAGTTTCTAAGCCAGACGCAATTTTTCACATCTCGACAAGATTTCAGATCCTTGTAGCCCAAATATTTGAAAATGTTTTGGAGAACCTGCAAAATCCAAATTCATGTAAATATCAATATCTGCGAAAAAATCCTGGTGGCACTTTCTTTCTTTGTTTTGCTGCAATTTATTTTTAAAGCTTTTACGCATGATTAGGTAGAATTCACTTACAACATCATTTAGCAATGCTTTCGGTGTTTCAATTTCTCCTTGTGGCTCCACAAGATTTGCTGCTTTATCTTTCCTTCTGGATGATTTTGTTTGCTTGGTTCGCCTCATTTTAATGTCGTGAGTACACTTTGTCTTATGTAACTACTTAAAACTAATTGATGTAGAAAGAGTCACATCATTGGTATTTGTTCCTAATACATAAAGAGTTTGATTAATGACTGGTATAGCCCTTATGTTCCAGGAAAAATTGAACTCGAAAACAGTTTGTAACTTTATTAAAACACTTTGCACAAACATCAACAATTAATGAGAATTTAGTGGCTCAAAACCTGTGAGCAGTGAATGAAAAGTAATTAGGGCATTTAATTACAAAATTCAACTGCAATAAATTGTATGCCGTTCGACGACAAAATGATGTGACATGTGAACACTCTGATAAACACTGACTAAACTCACTAACATTTTATTACAAATTGGCAAGTTGGCACACAAATCAATTTTATCGAAAGTTTTACATGAATTTAAATATAACAGTACAACAAATAAACTGCTCTGCGGATTTAACCAAATTTTCTCAACAAAATAATAATGTTTTCTGCTGCTTGCCGCATGTGACTGGAGTACTCAATACAAAATACAGACCTGCAAGAAAGAAAGAAAGAAGATTGCAAGAAAGACCTGCTCGAGCTAATAAATACGGTCATATCTTACTGCTTTAGCAAGAGGGATTTGAATGGAATGCTCTCACATGTATAAAGAATTAGCCTTTCCGCATTTAGTGAACATGGAAAGCAATCAGCAATGTTTTCTGGGATAAATGTGGAGCAGATTGAGGAAATATTAAGTGTGGGACCAAACACGAGCTCTGAATTTATGTAGTTCACATGAAAAGTTACTTTTCCCACGGGGCACAGAACTAGACACACAGCTACTCATTGAGCGTGTCTCCTCTTCAGCCTAATTTTTGTATGGGTGGACAGTCCCATGCTGCATCATATGTCTGATAGCGACATTTACTGCTTTTGTTATTTGAACAGAGCGTAGATTATTAGTTTTCATTTTTCTTAAGAATACTGACGTGCATGCAGATTGCTATGGGACTGTTTATATGAACTGTTTTGCATTTAAATACAGTGTCTTTGGATCTTAATATGCTCTGGAAAAAGTATTGTGTGCAGGGTGAATCTTCTTCAAATCTTTTGTTTCCAGTGGATGACCCCATAAAAAATCGGATGAATTTGGATGAGTTACTTTTAGGTCGATCTATCTGTGATATTCATAGGTATAGTTACGGGGTTGTTCATTGATGGCTTGACAGACCGAGCGGTCCTTTATGGGAACATACATGACATTACAAGGTTTCATTTTGTGACATAATTTATGACCAGTGCATTTTGTAGGGCTTCTGAGTTTGCATGCCTAAGGTTTTTTTTTGCATTCAAGATTTTCAGTGTTTCTTGTCATGACCAAATCTCAGAATACATTTGTTTCTCGCCTTAAGCGTCACGTTTTTATACTTAATTGAATAAAATGTAGTGGAGGAGAGAGACAACTAGTTGATATTCCGCTAAATCCGCTTTCAAAATGTGGGGAATGTAGCTAACACGTTAGCATTTAAGTCTTTTGTGCGAAATACTCTTAATCGTTAATATTCTGCAAATGTTATACATATTTTCGAAACTCTTTTTAGGGAAAAGCCAAGCAAAGCAAGTCCTGAAAAAACAGTTCTAAACATTGTTAAAATTTAGGTATTCGATCAAGGGTTTTGTGCATTCGCTGTGTTTAACGTAGTGTATCTAAAATGGCATTTTTTCTCGCAGTTTGGGTATTGCCTCGTTTGTAAGTCTACGTGACCATATATATGATGTGGGAGAAATGGTACAGTTTCCTACGAAAAATTTTTTTAATGAGACTGGTAGATTCAATTTCTTGTATTTTGTTAATTGTTTGAAGTTAATTGGGAAGTAACGTAGTTTTGTAAAACAAATGTTTAGATTTTAAAGACACACGTAAGTATTGATGCCCTTTCTGGAGGCAAACGGGATTGTGTCATATTGTGTATCATCTCGTGGTAATTTAAGTTATTAATTGGTTTATCGAATCCGTGCTAGTTAAGATGAATTTTTCATAAATGCAATGTAAATGGAATTGTTAGAATTGTACTTTTATTCATTAATATTATGTGCACCGTACAAAATGACATTTAATCCCAAAAAGTTAAAACATACACCATTTTGTGGTTGTCGTTTTCATTCGCACAAATCATGCAGATGCTAAAAATCAACTTGAATTCGTTAATTAACTTCTATATCAGAAGAAATGCAAAAATTGAGAGTGACTGATAGCTCATAGCTCTATAGTAAAATTATACAATTTCCCCTGCTTTATAGCTAAATTAGGTTCTCGTTAATTGCTTATATAGCGCAGAAAAAACTAATTACAAGCGAGTGCTAATTTAATTGTCACAATCGCCATCAGATTAACTTGTAAAACTTTTTTATTCTATTTTTGTAACAGACTACATGTGGACACCTTTTTCCAAACAATAGGTATCATAAATTTCCTTGTTTTTCATAGAGTGAGTAAATTATTTTCATTAAAATTATAATTAGTTTCAAAACATTCTCCAAGAATTGAACTTTCGTAAAGATGCAAATAACTTTAAGTAATTTTCAACCTGAACAAAAAAGCTTCTTTCCATTTGTTTACCACATAACAGCTGAAATACGAGCATACAATTCGACAATAGTATTTCATTGTGTGAACCAAAATCAAATGCAACCGTTCCTTTGCTCAGCTACACATGCATTCTATTCCAATCACAATGCCCTAACAACCAACCTCCAAGGTTTCTCAAAATAGATCCCACCTCAGATTTGTTTACATTTTGAGAAGCAGTTGACTCGTGTCTAGAGCTGTTCGTCTCATTCAATACTCCTCGTTTTGTTGTTCACTACGAAAATGTATTAATTCTTTTATTCGTAATCTTGTCAATTATTACAAATATTTAGCGTATTTATTTTTTAAAGAGACAAAGATCAATTATTCTTCAGAATGAGTAGCGAAAGGCGAGTAAATCCACCAAGGAAATGTAAAAGAGGGAATACTTTTCCTGCAACCGGAGAAAGTGACACACCGGCAGCTTTACTAAATGATGTGGTGAGTAATCCTTAACTAGACTAGCATTCAAACATTTGTAATTAAAAATGTAGTGATGGTGCAACAAACTAAGAGTATTTTAATCGCACTCACAATTTCATTCAAGGTGCTTCAAAACATTTTCAAGTATTTGGGCTACAAGGATCTCAAGTCATGTCGACAAGTTGGGAATTCTCTTTGGCTTAGGAATTCCAAGAAAGCCTGGTGGTCCCGAACAAAAATTGTATTTAAAGACCCCTGCGTAGTAAAAAGACTTGAGGATTATCTTGAGCAAACTGAGATTACATCCAACGCCACAAACTATAACTTTCGGTCTTTTCATGCCAACTGTGAAGAGTATTGCGACAGATTGGGGCCTTCCATGAAATACTTGCACATTGAATTTTCCTTCTATAATTTTGAAGGTGGTTTTCGTGAAATCTTTAACCAGCACTACAACTACACGTACGAATAATGCCAGCTTCCAAAGTACCAAAATAGAAAATGGCTTGCAAATCAATAGCGGTATGATTCTTCAGCCAATCGCGTGGAGCTTTGATGTTAAGAATTCATTTAAGTTCTGTTGTCAGCAGTCTAACAATATTTCAGTTATTACTTTAATTGTCAATTTGTCACGTTAATTGATGTGGTGTATTTAAATAAATAATAAATCAATATTTCGTTCTTCTGTCGTGGAGTTTTATTGATTAAATTATAGTTCAATTTCCCATAATTAGCAGTCAGCGAGTTAGGGAGAAAGCCATTCAGGCAAATCATCATAAAAATAGTTTCAGTCTAATTGTTTTCGAGAATTTCCCGAACCACCAAACTAGCAGCCAGCAATAATGGATATCTTTTGCAAAATTAGAATTCAGAATGTGGAATCGGTTCAAATGTCAGAGGTTTGTGAAGCACTCCTTACAAAAATATAACAGAATTTACAGAAAATATGTTACGCTCAGAAATTGATTATTATCAAATATCATTTGCAGAGAGAAAGTATTGCACCCAGGATAGTACATTCTACTTGGTTCCAAAATTTCTGAGGTGGTGATGAAATTGTATATTTTTGACACAAACGAAAGATCTTTTAATATTGCTAGATTACCGTACGTAATCTACGCCAATTAAATTTTGGACACAAAACTATTTAAAAGACACCTTGTAGAAATTACATATTCTACAAAATGGGCTGATCATAATCCAACAATCCTCACAATAGCTTAAGTCCCCATTTCTCGAACACTCGCTCCTACTCCCGAACACCCCATTTTTTTCTCCAACAAACCGTTCCAAAGATCTGAAGAAATTTTCGAGCATTGAGAAAGCGTCAATA
>JAQIXX010008030.1:0-10130 GCA_034700605.1 Willowsia nigromaculata | reverse complement strand
GTGTATCATAATTTTTAATTATATTCACAGCCTGATGATGCAGAAAGCTATTTGTGAAACCGGTTGCTGCTAATAAAGAGAAACTTTTGTGTTCGAAGTACAAATTTCCGAGCTATCGTTTATTCAAATAATCCTCATAATCGGAAATTGTGGCAGCTGCTTTGACTATACCGCGAACAAAAAGTAGGTTTAAACTGCACACAGAAGCTTTTTTATGATCACGTTTGTTTGTGCGTGGATTTTCATGTGATGCTTTATTCTTAAGTTCATGTTCTGACATTTCACCGAAGGAGACAGCTTAAGTCCAGCAGACTCTCGTAGTCGGTCTTTCAGTTCAAGTTAAAGCTTGTTGCTAGTGGGTAGTGGTATTTGTAAAGGGTCTGTTTCCTGATACTACCATTTGCCCTACATTTTGCACAGAGTCTCATTACTAGCTTCTATATCAGCATGTATAATTTGATATTTAAACGCTTAAGCGTTTTTGAGATTCGGTGATCAATATGTAGTCATTTGTAAAATATACAATAGCATGCATAGAATGATTCTAAAGTAAATCAGAAAAATTTATTCTGAAAAAAGATTTCAAGATACGATTCTTAATTATTGCAGCGCATAAATTTTTATGACTAATTAGTTAATTTCTGTAATATTTATGTGCGTACTCCTTTTGTTTTGACAACATCAATATAAACACAATTAATAAAAAAACGAAGTGAAACTTATGTTCAAACTATAGGAATTCCACACAATTTTTTAAAATAATTTAAAAACGCGTCCAAAAAGTGTAGACGTGATAATATTATCGTACCATGAATTTTTTTCATGTTAAGTTTTCTCATTTAATTCAGAATTATAGCATGCATGACATGGTATATTTTAAACGTGAATCCTATCTGATCGCCGAAATTTGTAACTGTCAAATCTCAAAAAACGGTTTGAAATTTGGATGTCAATTTGGAAGGTACTCATGAGACTGCATAATTTGGGGCAAATCGCTTTACTCTATGACTGATTATATTCAATCTTAAGGCTTATAAAGTCTTTATTCTGTAATATGTATGATTGGTCAGCTTCTAAATTTAATTCATCTCTTAATTAAACAATTTACTACTGCCCAAAAGTGTGACTGATTGCAAAATTTTGTCATTTTTAACACTTTCACAAATTCATTAGATCACGAATTCATAAGTAAGCTTGCATTCTTCTTGCGTCTATCAGTTGTCTTGAGAAACTCCGTATCCCAATATGTAATCAGTAATAAGAAGCTAAAACCGAACCCATGTGATCATTGACTCTTCATGTCATCTGGACTTATGCTCTGCATTTTAAAAAGCTTTACGTAATCTGCTATGTTCTGCCTTTCATTATTTTTTATCAACATCCGTGAAAGCATCAGTTGTGCTAGCCGAAAACCAAGATCTCTCCCAAAGTCTTGCCCCTATCGCAAAAACGCTAGTTACGTACACAAATTTATAAACGCGAACTAAAAAATTTCTGCTGATTTCCACAAGAAATCGTGCACAACTTTAAGACAAGTCAGTAAACAATCGTAATACAAACGGAGCATGAAAATTAGATCCGCTTTATTGTTTCGATCCTCTTTAATTTTCAACAGAATTTTAAAATATGTGTTTAAGTTTCTCTGCAGTTAGCTATGTAGCGCAAAAAAGTAAAATGAAAGTTGAGCATGTTAATTTACGCGAAATATTTTGTGAAATCATTTAGAGACTGAATTCACAACAATATGAGATAAGGATACCGCAAATTTGAATTCAATTCAAAATACAAAACCCCTTTCTTGCCTGACACAATTCTTAACCAGTTACCAGTTCACTAGGTGACTTGAGAGTTCGTCATTTCTTCTTTTGAGTCAGTCTTCCAAGTACTTTTATGAGTAGTTATATAAAGCAGACTAATATATTTTACAAAGTTTCCGCCTAAATCGAGCACGCCAAAACACTAAATCTGATCTTTAGCAGTTGCTCCTTTGGATATCATGTTTGTTGATATTAATAAAGTTGTATTAAATTACCACTGGCTAGCTCATTACTTACATTGTCGCTTTATTTTTTTACATAACATGAGCAGTTGGGAACGAAGACAAGTGAGAGAAACTTCTTTACTAATTGTTACACCAATATCATCTATTTTCATTAAATTAGCACCACCCGCCTTTTTACTGACTTTGATTCAACCTACTACATAATTGTGAATTATATAACGTACATACACATGTGATGTAATGAGGTAGTTTCATCAACTAGGTAGTTCGTATTCTTCAATTTCTGCCTCAAGACACGTGACGTATATTAAATTAAAACATCAACCGTATCTCTGTTAGGGCTTGTTTGACAGCACATTTGTTTGTGTCATTTTGGCAGGAAAAAATTTAACCTACCATAAAATCATTCTCCAGCTATCACTACCTTACAATCCCGAATCAAAGTTGAAATCTTAAAAGTCACTACCCATCTGCAACAGAAGTGCTTCATACTGTTATGACCTCATATCAGTTACGTTTGGGCATAACAAATGTTTCAACGAAAACTTAAGATGAATAAATTTTCAAATGAGGTCACTTCATCTCTGTGAGAACTGTACAAGTGCTGTACACGCAGAAATCGTGTGACCTTACCTTACAAAGCCGGTTCCATATTTCTTTAAATGCGTCTACAAAATAATGAATTTTGTATAATTGTATGGACAGAAAACATGACAAGGTAAAATTTGTTGAGTTATTTGAAAATCCATATAAAATCCATAAATTATCCTAATGAAAAAAACGAACATTATGTTGTCACTGATGACAGGTAAATTGGTTTTAGTTTGACATGTTTATAGAATTCAGCTCAGCACAGCACGCCCGTCAAGTTGAAATTTATTGCTCGCTTACTATGCTTTTATTATAAAATAAATGTTTTTTTTTCTGGTGGGACTATGGTCTCCAAATCCTGCAGAGGATGGAACAGTTATATACTTTGAAGTACTTCATTGTTTTAGAAAATGTTGAGCATCGTTAAAAATATCTAGGATTTGGTGCTAAATACATAATACTTTAGTACGCGTCGGTTACCCTTTTGAAATATTGTCGGGAGGAAACCACATCCTTCGCAAAATTTTATAACCATTCCGTATATAAACAACGTAAGAGTGCAGCTTATCATATAAACATTTCTCAATCACAAGCTTTTTCCTGTCAGTAGTAAAACTTATGATGCCCATGAATGGAAACTTTCTTACAGTATAGTTGGTTGCAAAAGCAAAGGAAAATCTTCAACCATCAATGTTTCGTGACCGCTTCCACCAAACTTCGTTCCATCCCTGTAAAGTTGTGCTCAATATTATTCACTCTCACCGTAAACACTAAGACTAAAATGGCTTCTAAGAAATCCGATTTCAAATTGAAAATTAAAGAATACGTAGGTATTATCAGATAAATTGACCAGATTTTATAACGAATGTCTCAAAAATGACTCTTATTCCCGCAAAAAAAGTCTTGTTAATCGAAAACAGGTTTAGTTATCTTAGTTCGTTTCCATTCTAAAATTTGGTTGCAAGTGCAAACATATGGCTTGGAAATGAAGATGCAGTAAGTGTGTGCTGCTTAGATCAACATGTAATGAAAAGGCCCTAATGTTAAGCTATCAGAGGATATACATGTCAGCTTAATTGAGCAAGTCGTTTTTTGAGATATTTGTCATCAAAATCTGCTCAATTTGTCTGAAAATGCCTACGTAGACAAAGGTGTCTAGAAAACATCAAAATGGACGCGAAAATTTTATAACACTTCTCTCTGTAAATTTGGTTTAGAAAACATGCTTTTTTTTAGCTTTTTTATGTCATATAATAATGAAAATCAGTTTAGGTCCAACGTCTAACGTATTTTTTGCCAAAGAATCAAGGTGAATAGCAAGAAACCTGGAAACCGGTACATAGAATCATTCATACAATATCTGTAAAGTATCATAAATACTTCACTTATGGCGATGAAATTATGGCATTCACAAGGAATTAAAAGCTTTGTTATTCAAAAGCACATCAATATTTCTGAACTGGAATTTTATTCTACACACAATACAAGCTCATCATCTAATTTATAACTATTCTCGTCATAATTTGAATACTCGCCGGACATGGAGATTCTTACAAATGGCATGGGAGCATAAAGTTTGCCATCCCTGGTGAACATATAAAAAAATCCCTGGTGAAACCCTACCATGATCCAAAACAAAATCCCTGATATCCCCAACCAAATCTTCGGTGAGACCGAAAAACCTTGAACTTCGCTTGAATTTCGGCGAAAATCCCTGATTTATTATCAAAAATCCTTGATGATCAAAAAAATGGCTCCACCGAAATAACAATTTTTTTGGGAACAATACTCTCCAAACTTACGACAGATCCATGATCACATACCCATCTCTGATACTTAAAATAAAATCCGTGAGAGCACAGCTCCCGTGCTCCGTAAGAATTTCCATGTCCGACAATAGCTAATATATTGTATTGTAATCACAAGCATTAACTTGACTCGGCCAATAAATCTACTGACGGCAATCTTATTCCGGATTATGGATCAGTTCAACAGTTTTTCTTTTATTAAAAAATTGTCCCTTCATCTCCTTATTTTTAAAGGACTTAGTGTTCTACTTTCTCTACACACGCTGGCATGATCTTTCACCACCTTAGTGTGAATTACTCTAGCAGACACTTTGGCTTACACACTCAGTTTGAGTTTGGACGCAGTGTTAGTGAGTGTTCCTCAAAACGACGCTTGCGACTTCGTCAAAATAAATTTTTAAGAAGTTTACTGGCTTCTTTATCGTAATGGGTTTATCTTATAGCCAATTGTAATGAAACAAGTAGCAACCTAAAAAACCTTCTGGATTTTCGTGCATATAATTGTTCTCGATTTTAAGTGAGTCCATCAATGTTAATTGATTCCTAAGTTTATGTGCACGTAATATCCGTGAGGTACATGAGTAAAAGTTACTTATAAAACAAATTTGAAGATGATTACAGACGCTCCATTCGAAAACAGAGGCTCCGTGTATGAAGACACTGTAACTAGACTCAACAATTTAACAATCAACGTTTTAAACATGACTTTGAATGAAGTCGTCGTAATGTTAACCGATTGGCAAAAGGAGCATCTCACGAAAATTGACTCAGAATTTGGAGTTGAGTGTCTTCTCCGAATGTGGTTTCAACACAGGATGGATGGCATTGACAAAGGTAAACAGAAATAACAAGCTTATTTTAAAGCTAATATTGAATATCCCGTACAATATGATAAATTTTCTGTCTTGGATCATAGAATCATCTTACTGTCCCGCTAGTTGGGATAAAAAATATTGCCTGCCTCAAGCCACAATTGGAGCAAAGGTTACACAAAGTTGTTTCGATATTGAGCAAGGTATATGCATAAACTTAATCTATTCATTTGGTCAAAATTAGTTCATTTGGTTTCCTAAATGAGGATACTTACTGTACTGGAACGTACCTTCAACTGGTAATTTGGTTTATGTTTAGGTGAAATTACACGAGTTTGTTTGGACAATGGAACATGGTCAATTGGAGATAAGTGTATGATGCCATTTGAAACGCTCTCATCTATATTTGTAAGTATAACACTCAAGTTTTATTAATATTAAAATAATTGTTTTGTGTAATTATGTGCGCATAACTCATAATTATATCAAATAGTTATACAAAAAGACCTGATTAAATTTTAGTTGACCGTGGGCCCAGAACGGACCTGTACAAATCATATAACGTTCGGAAGTTCTTGTCACGCTCTGCAACGTTGTGTTTGGGCAAGAGCCTCAAAATTGAAATTGTTGCAAAAGATCACTTATGGCTCTTCAAAGTTCTGATTTGAAAATTGGGGTAAATGGGACCAAATGTAGTACTGAATTTGGTCCTGGTCACCATATGACAATCAATATCAATTGAGAGTTGTCATTGTACAGAATAATATTCTCTAAAATAACCAACCCACTGATATTCGCTGCAAACGATATTTTGTCATCAAAATGCGGTTTTACAATAACACGGACTACATATCATAATGAAAATCACTTTTTACCCGATTCATCCCCACGTTAAAATCCGAACTTCAAAGAGCCATTAGTCATTTTCTTTCAAAAATTTAAAAACTTGTGCTCATAAACAATGTTGTAGAGCGTGTCAAGAACTTTCGAACAATATATGATTTGTAAGGTTCCATTGTGGGCCCAGTTTCCATTAAAACCTAACATGGCCCTTTCCAATATCCAGGGAACAGGTGAAAATCTTCAAATCGTTGTCTCACATATGGTATTCGTTGGATCCATTCTTTCCCTCATTTGTCTTGGCGTATCCCTTTCAACATTTCTTTGTCTCCGGTAATATGACAATTTGCCTTCAAACCTTACTTTTTTGTGGACCATTGTATAGCTTAGTACTGGAAACACCTCTCAATTAAAATACTTTATTCCAGAGACATTTGGAATCAACGGGTTAAACTTCAAGTTCATCTGATGCTTGTCCTTCTACTTCGTTTTCTACTACTTTTCATTATAACAGAGCCATTCATTTCGAATCGGAATATCACATACAGAGATAATGTAAGGCAAATTACAAAATGCTATTTGTAAACTTAACTAAATCATGTAGAAAATTTTAAAAAATTCATTTCTCTACAAAAAGGAAATTCTCTGCAAAATTATGGTTTCCGCTCATCTCTACATGAGTATGGCTTTAGTGATGTGGATGCTCATTCAGGGAATCTATCTCAACCGCAAACTGACAACGAATGTTCTCTGTGAAGAAACCAAAGGAAGAATGAGATTTTACTTTTTCCTTGGATGGTGTAAGTTGCTTCTTAATATGTGGAGAAAGCACAGATGAGAAAGCACAAACGAGTTTTCTTTTTCCATGTTGCAGTTTTTCCTGCAGGAGTTCTAATAGCCTATCTAGTGGAAATGACAGGAAACCCGCATCAACAAGTGTGCTGGAAGGGATACACACAGATGAAAGAAATTCGCATAATTTTGGCTCCAATACTTGCAGCTTTGTCGGTAATCCAATATTAATCATAGAAAATCTTATTTTCGGAAGTAACAACTAATTGATAATAGACAGTTTGAAATTTTTGCCATTTTAAAAATTATTTCGTCACAGCTGAATGCAGTATTCCTCTTGAATATTTTAAGAGTAATAATCTTTAAAAGTCGGGCTTTCAACTCTGCCACAGAGACTACAAAGCTGATGTAAAAAAAATTAAAAAAAGAAGGACAAACAGTATATGAATGCAAATAACTGCCAATTAAGAGCATACTATTAAAAATTATTTGAATTTTTTGGATATATTAGCTCCATTGCTAAAGCTACAGGAATACTTTTCCCGGTACTTGGTATCAATAACATGCTTCTCGCTTACAACCCTGGGGGAGAGTATGAAAAGTATTTCATTTTAATAAACGCATTCTTTGGATCCACACAAGTAAGTAAATGCGTAGAAAAACTATAATAATATTACAATAATATTTCGTTTACGAGATTAGTGATGAGATTCAGCAATAACTCATTATTTGGAATTTGTTTCCTTACAATTTTGTTGAAAGGGAGTTCTTGTAGCGATTGTGTACTGTGGGATGAACAAAGATGTTCAGCGAGCTGTACGACTTTCTTATAACCGGTTTCTTGTAAGGAATGGATTTCAAGTGACGCCGACAGCTACCTAGCGAGATGCTATTTGGTTGAAGAGCTCACGGACTCTAAGTCACGAGCATCTGAAAGAATCATCAAGTGCAAACCGTAAAGAAATATTTTAAGGAGGACAAGGTATTCATGATTTTTACTTGTAAGTACTCACGTGTTTTTCACATGCTACAAAGTCATTGATGGATATGTCCACTAATTTGAAGACACAAATTCATACGAATTGATCAAAGCTATCCTTACTTATACTAAATCACTAGCGGCACTAAATCACGGTTTTTTAAAAATCTCATAAAAAATAGCAAGAGTAGTGTCAAATAAATTTAAACAAAATTACATTTTCAATTTAAGGAGTTACTGTCTTAGAGGAAGAGTAAAGAATAGAGATTGAAAGCTAATAGGACATCCACCAAAAAACGGGAGCCCGAAAATAAATTTTAAAGGACCCGAAATTATCGCTCTCGGTTACTGGTCTTGGTTTTATATGGAGAAAAGATGATGAGGAGGAAACTTCACTTTTAATTTTTTTTGAAAGCTCCATAAGAATGCATTATAAAATTTTATTCATTATTGAGACAATTTCGGGTAAACAAAATCAGGTTGCTTCAGTAAGGCGCTATGTTGGGAAGATCCATTTATATGTCATATCCCTGGTAACTGTATAATAATAGACAATATTTTGTCTAAAACACAACAATCACGATCTCTGTTAGATATGATTTGTCCAAATCTATAACGATGAATGGATCGGTTGGTTGGTTTTCATTTCTTCATGTGTCGTTTTACTTAAGTTTTCGTCAAAAATATGATCAAATCTTTTAATCAGAGTATAAGGTAGATTTGCACGTTTAGTTTCCACTCCGCTAACCACTCTAGCAAAAAATAAGTTTACCCCTCCGCTCCACTCACCACTCAGCTCAAAAAAAAATTTAGCCCTCCACTTCGCTCCACTCACCACTCAGCTCAAAAAAAAATTTAGCCCTCCACTCCGCTCACCACTCATTCCAATAAAATTTCAACCCCTCCACTCTCACTCCACTCTACCAATCTTCTAAAATGCGAATTTTTTGCCATTTTGTTTCTTAAAATGTGTTTTTTCTTGATTAAAATGCAAAAAATGTTCATTTCGGATGAATGTTTAAGTTTAAAAGGCCCATAAAACCTAAATTAAAAAGAGATTTTAACAGAAATGTTCGGAAAATCCAACAAACAGTTGCTTTCCTCGTCAAATTCACACCCTTTCACTCCACTCTTTGTATTCGGATTCATAAACCCCTCCACTCCACTGCCCGATTCCCCAAAAACACTGTCATTCCACTCCACTCTTTCCACTCCATACCACTCAAGGAGTGAAATGGATACATCTTTGGTATAAGGTTCACGGAAAGACTTATTTGCCGAAATCATTCATGTATACTAGTTCATTCCATGTAAATTATATAAGAATGGGCAGTGAAAGAGAATTTAGGATTCGTCCTATTCTTTAATACTTCACAAATCACAAAATGTTTTAATACGTAAGCAAATTATGTAGAGCGGAACCACTGTATGCTACAACGTTTTCATGGTTTTTTTCTGTCCTTAAATATTAACTTTTAAAATTTTTTGTCTATAATTGGTTATATTTTAGCACGTTTCTACGCATTTGAGACATTCTTGTCGTATTTTAAATATTTTTGACCCTGTGAAATGTCAAGATTTTCCAGAAAACTTTCCATTATTTATGAATATGAACTTTTTGAAAACTAAAGTAATTAAATAAGTTTTCGTAAACCCGCCTACACAAGTCTTAACTTGCTTTTCGTAATTTTCATCCTTTTTCACACTTCATCTGGTTTTTCACTTTCATGATTATTCGGACATCTTAGAAAACGCAACTTTACTCAACAGTTTGGGACAAGTGATTCCAAAAAGTCGAGAAAAATCATTCAGATAGTATCACACCATTGCATTTTAAAGGAAGGAAAAATTCCTATTCCCAAAAGTCATATATTTTTCGAAGGTCATGTGCAAATGTCTAAATCACTTTTTTTCTAACTACACTCAATATGCAGTATGCAACTTAAAAAAAGTATCGTGTTTGCTATACAAATATTTAATTACTAAATATAAGCTTATGGAAATATGTCTGTATTATCTAATAATTATAAGATTTAAAGATGTATGAGGACATTTTTTGATTAAATATAAGTTTATTGTTGATACTTCGACTCCAAACTGTAAGTCATCACCGGTGAGCAAAGCAAAAATTTATTTGATGTACAGTTTATGTTTAAAGATATTCTAGTGTTCTATTACAAAACTCCATGTTTTATGATTTAAAAAAAAAACATTCAGTAAATTGTATCGTGTGACATCGCAATTTTTCCGTTGTGCGTAGGACTAGTCTATCATGAAAGAAAGAGTATTTTTTTACCTTCGTTTGA
>JAQIXX010008029.1:0-10130 GCA_034700605.1 Willowsia nigromaculata | reverse complement strand
CGACCCTGACCCACCCCGTCGTGTTTTCCTCCCCTCTCAGCTGGCGTGCTGCCTCCACCTCCACCACATTTTGATTTTCGTGCACTACTTCATCTGCTAAATCTATACGAGAAATAAACATGCATTTTAATGTCACAAATTACAATACATGATTTCAATAATGATGCACTGAAGGCTTCTTACTCCTGTTCTGGATTCGTCCTGCTTCAGTAAGAGCTCTGCTGTTGATGTAATCAGGATCCATTTCCACCTGATGATTAAGAAAGTGTTGCCCTGCAATAAACGACAAAAATATACTTTTGAAGCTACAGAAAGCAAAACCAGTTGTAGAATATTTGTTGCAATGAATGAATTTTCTTGCTTACAGTTTGGATCTTCCCTGGAATACTTTCTTTGCTTGAAATAGGCAACCTCCTACTTATCTACTTTCTCCTTCAGTGGAACAACAAGGAAAGGATATTCCGGAAAATTTAAGGCAATGTTAGACTTGTTTTCGCACAAAATGATTTGCAGTAAAAAAATTGATTTTGCTTGTCAAGATGTATACATACCTCTCGGGTTCAGTACCCTGTTTGCGATTCCCATGTTCACATGCGGATCCCCAAACTGGGACGTCGTTTCTGGACCAGTCAGAAACTCTAGTAGTAAACGCCCACCTGGTGCACAAAAGGCAGGGTTGCGATTCCACTTTCCTGCAATAAAATGTTTTTGTTCACAAGTAGTAACAATATTGACAAGTGAATTATATTTCATAATTGAAAGCCCGGAACCATTCCAATAACCTTGAAGGGCATTGAAGCCTTGGGGCGAAAAAGACCTCGGTAGTGTTGTATGCTACTTGTCACACTGAATGGTCGGTTGAACTTATGAGATTTGCGTAGTCATTTATAAATGGGCTGATGGTGTTCCCATACTTCAATGCTCCGTAAGCCCCAGTAGTATCCCTCCGGAGCCTGCTGCTTTGTCTGCAAAAAATGTATGCTTTTAGCAACAATTCTATTGTAAGTGGATAAATAATAGCCGATTGATAGTAGCGCTTGCCCCTCTTTTTTAGAACCCACACTTTTTAGGTTGGGGCAGTCCCCATAGTCTTCAACAAAATCATCCGTCTTCCGTGAGCCTCAAATTTTGAATGCAGATTGTTACCAAACTTATCAATCTGAACTCCGAAAATCTGCAAGAGAAAATTACAAACCGAATCCATATGATCATGTCTTTGCACATACCACTACATACATGATCAATAGTGTACTGAAGAAGCTGATGACTTACGGGGCAGCGAATGAAGAATGCGCTTCCGTCTACTAAACTTGGTAAGTTGATGCCAAACAAACTGTAACGTTCTGCATGGTGCTGCAAGTTGAGGATTCTGCACAAACTTCTGCTTCTTATGTAGTCCCTGCAGAAGTAGGTACAAAGTTGTCCAAAAGTACAAAATTAGAAACATATAGTAAAACAAACATTGGTAGGCATTAAAAACAATCATGTAACTGACGTCATCTCTAGTTTCTCCAGCCAAGACATATCGAAGCAAGCGAGAGTTACTGCTGGTGACTTTACAGGTAGGTACTTGATCCTACCTATAATCTCCAAACATCCACATTCTTCTTGCATCCAAAGCAAACGTTGGTATAACGTTGGATGTCGCTGGAAACTTGGCGTCATCAATTACAAGAGCACCAAGCTTTCTGTTAGTGTGGAAAAGATTGCACTGCATGGCTTTAATGCTTGTGGAAAGTAGCAGCTGCTTCGGAAGTTTTCAGCTCCACATCTCCCGTCCACACATTCTCAGCTCCACTCCTACTCCTCATACTCCTCCCCATCTATCGTAGGTTGGAAATGTCTCCTTTGCAGTTTAAATAGTATGTTGTGCACAAATCATTGTTTCTCTCCATCGCTGCGTAGGTTTTTAGCTTGTGTTTGTAAATGTGAGCTTGGGTAGTAGGTATAACCATGAAGGAGCCACCCAGCTCGAATCCAACAGCGTCCACTGACACGTAAAACTCCAACCGGACCACCACAAAAGTTTCCAGGTATGGATGTTGGATTAAATCAAACAATTTGCCTTCGAAACTGAGCTCTGGATTTGATACATCCTAAGAATTACGTCAAAACAATAAGAAATTAATGTTGGATCCCCGAAATTATTTAGGGCCAAAGCTCCACATTTACATATATTTTTTGCACAAACAACTTGCCCCTATTTTACAAGAAAGCACTCCGCGTTTTCCTATTTTTCCAAATCCGGTTTCAAACCACACCTTTTTCTTTGGTAGATTCATTTGGCCAACAAAAATCTTCACTTGCTAATTATGCAGTAGGACGCCAGACTTGCGTTTGCAACAGTAACCAAATTAAAATCGTTTACTAGACTTGTTCCTCAACTGCTCTATGTCCAGCCTTTGATCCAGGACAGCAGGTATTTCCATTCGAAACGCACTCTCTGATGGAGGAGTAGGTGGGAGTGCAAACTTGCATGAGAGCGAACGGTTTGTTGTTGCTCACTCTATGCTTGGCAACACGAAAAAACGCTCATTTCCGTGCAATATTCCTCGTCTGAAAGACACTTACGTTAGACATTTTTTAGTCCTCAGCATGCGTTAGAACATTTTCCAGAAAACACAAATGGTAATGTACCAACTTACTCTATCATCAGATTGAAACTACACTTGCACGATCCAGACTGTTCAGATCTCCCTCCAGGTCCATAATTGTCACTGAATGCTGGCAGATTGGACAAGTAAAACAGAAACTGTTGAGTTTGGGGTGAAACACCCAATACCTCTTTCCAGCCTATCCCTCCAAGTAATATTATCCCTCCCTGGAGAAATTAAACAACAACAATACATCAAATGTAGTGTCAGTTCTTTCCTTAAAATATTCTCCTGCTGCTCTCCAATTGAAAATCAAAACGAGACATTCTGTGGCTGACAACTAGCAAAATGGACTCGGTTCGGTGTTTTTTAATGATGCCAAAAGTTAATTAGACTGAAGATGATTTTTCACTATTGCTTTGCCTGGCTGGCACTATCCCAATCTAGCTGACTGCTAAAAAGGAATGAAAATAAACTAATTAAAAGAATCTGACAGAAACAATCAATTATTTTTCAATAGAATTTATTCGAACCACAATTCAAAATGATACTTTAATTAACAAAAATTGTCACCTAATGATAGTACAATTTTCTCTGCTGACAACAGACTCAACCGCACAAGCAGACTTGTGCTACTATCGGTCATCACTATATGACTGGGCTACAATGCATGAAAAACTTGATTTGTTCCCCCAATGTCACATGCACAGTCAACCTGATTTGTTCAACTCCAACCATGGATACGTTATAAATTTGAACATTTTCTCACTTTTATTCAATCAGACACAAAATGTTAGGCACTTTTACCGTACCAATTATAATAATATTCATTAAATCAATGCTGGTAAATTTGAAACTATCAATACTAGAGATTTTAAAGTAACTATTAAATTATTATTCGAGCTTATCAATACTACTGAAGTTAAAGATACCAGTACAAGCGATATTGAAGTTGCCAATACTAATGAATTGGAACGTTTCGTTTCGGGAGAATTTTAGGCTATCAGTGCTAGATAAGTAGATGTGATTACAGGCTGAAACAAACTACTGCAAAAGCACCAGACAAGTTTTTAAATTTAGCACCATCTCAATGGCAACTTGTGAATGGTCAAAAGCTCACAAAATTATTCAGTTGCTGTGGTTATGATTATCCGTCTAATCAGAAGCTGTCTTTGGAGATTTAAAAACTTCTGGTGCTGTTACGGAAACTCTAAGGATTAAAAGTTGAAATTGTATTTTCTGATAATATCCAGGATTGGAAAGTTAGTTATCGGAAGTAAAGTCGTTGCCACGACACTGAATAGTTGCTCTGCATGGAGGTAATAAGATTAATTTGGAATCCCTGCAATAGTGGCCAAGGATATAAATTATCAAACACCAATGTGAGAGTGCAGTTACGTATCTGATGTGAGATGTAATTAACGTAGAGGGAACCTTGAATCGAATTTGCCTTGTGTCGTTGCCTGTTTGGGCGTCCACAGTGCAGTCATTACATTTTTGACTTCCGGAAAAAAAGATTGATTCCAAAAGCGAAAAATTAAAATATACCATGTTTTCATTTCTAAAATACATAAAATATAGGATAAACAGAAGTTGTGCCAAGTTTTGGGATAGTTTCCTCAAATATCGAGCTACATTTTTAATTACTCATATAATTCCATAAGCCTACTTTCCTAAGCCTAAGCATAGGACAAAATGTTGTTTCTTGTGTGCGTACATTCCACCTAATTTAACTGTTTCATCTATTTTTCTTGTCATGTTCCACTAGTACTATGGCTTGACTTTTTAGTGCAATCAGATAAAGGTTATCAAAATACGCTCTCTTCATTTACTACCTAGTCCAAGAAATGGCTAATGGATACTTTTTTTAGGTTGACCTGTCCACACATATTACAATACCAACAACTTTTTGCTACTTTCAAAAATATGAAGTCTATGAAGAACTCTAACTTCCTAGTTACATTTGGTTCATGCTAAATTACACTACAGATGTGTTTATTTTAAAATTTTTATGCTGTACAAATAAATGTTTATCTTTTGTATATCGCATGCCAATAATAAACTAGATTTTGCAAGAAATATATTTCTAAATCAAATTTCTTTAATAAGCAGAAACACATTTTTTATTTCACACATTTTTATGTAGGTATGCCTCAATCACAGTAAATTGTTATCGTTTTTAATTATTAGTAAACCCATTTCCATTCCAAACCTGGATTCATGAGCTCAGCCTTATTAATAGTAAATTCATGAAATATCATTTAATTCTAGGAAATTCATTGTATAGCAATAATGCACACGGGTGCACACAGCGTGCTATCATGATAATTTTTGAACTAGAAATGGGTTGAGTGCGAGGCTGAAAAATTGGAATCCTTTGTGATAAGCTAGAGGAGAGAAGTTACGAGGTCACCAGTTCAGATACGGCTACTCATTTTTATTATTATTCATTCAGCAGCGTCTCACTCCAGCATAATTTATTACTCATCATATCCCGTGTCTGCATTCCATAATGGAGTGATGCATCTTAACTCTAGGTTCACGTTTCATGTCACTTCTTATCATTTTCTTGCCGTTGATATTTATGATTATGTAGATTAAATCCTAAATTTCACATCAATTTTTCGTGAAATTCAAAACATTCAGAGAAAATTAAAATGATGTCAAAGAGATAGCAAATTCCTTCTGATGCGACGAATATTTGTAAATAGTCTAGATATGGCTCAATTTTAAATCATAAATGATATGAATGGCTTGGTTACGAGCTTTTATCAATTCGTAAGAAAGTATTACTCCATTTTCTTGATAAAGTGTAACCTGCATGCCCAATGAGTAAAAATGGAGAGAACAGTAAAAATATTTGTTCATGCATTTTTTTTCAAATAAATGATTCGTTATTTATTGTTGATTATTTGATATTCACCTTGAATTTGAAAAAAATAATGGTTTTCATGAATTTAGTGTCAGATATTGATCATTATTAATTACGCTTTCCTTTGCTTAGGTTCTCCAACTCTAGGATCCGTATTTTAAAAATCAATTTTAAATTCAAATGTATGCAAACAGTCACGGACAGACAGACTGGATATATTTCTCACAATCTCAACATATAAACTAATTTGTGATTATAAATAAAAGCTTGATCTTTACAGAACTTAAATATTATTATTTATGAATGGACAGGTCAAAGTTTATCGTTCTCCTAGCGGACTAAATAAATAAATAAGGAATCTCGAAAACATTGACAAGCATATATAAACCAGAAGGTGAAAAACAGCAAATTAGCAGTTTCACTCCGCCGTGAGTAAATACAAGTTGCATAGTCGTGTGGAAATTTATATTTCTGAATCACAACTGAACATTTTCAGTTTTTACCATGAAGTTAATTCTAATATTTTTTGTTGTTTTTCTTAATTCAAATTTTGGGAACGCTTGTAACCAAAACCACATACACGAGTCTTTACAGGGTCCAACACTTTTTCCGTAAGATTTTATTTTAAAAAGGATTTTCATTGGTTGTGGAAACTATAATAAATTCTATGTACCGTTATCTAAGAAAAACCCTTTTATACTTCACAGGGGCAATGTAGACTGGCAACAATTGCATTTCCAAGCGGGGGATATTATCTATTGCCAGATTTTTACCTGGTTTGCCAATCACGTGATGCTGGCCACAAGTAGCAGTACTATTGCACATATGATGGCATATGGCAAGTTTGCAACATCCGGACAACTACAAGAGGAAGAGTGGGAGTGGTTTCATCGCCGACTCGGAAATAGCTTGAAAAATTGCAGAGTCAACTCTCACGCAGGATATGACGCAGTGATCCGTGCAAGAAATGACATTAGTCGGTACGGAGGGAGAGAAATCTATTATGATCTTTATGATTGTAATTGTGAGCACTGGGTAAATTACTGGGCGACGGGAGTAATTACCAACTCTTATCAATCAACCCGATTGCCAAACTCCAGGTGTCTAGTTGGTGAAGGCATGGAAAGACCTGTTCCTTTTAATACAAATGGGATGTATCAGGGTTTATACGGGGGGTACTGACAGGTAAACCAACTTAATTGGAAAACTTGGATAGATTTTTGAATGCAGCTATGTATAAATTGATATGGTAGTTTTAGCGTCGAAATATTTTTACACGTCCAGACAGAAGCCCTTATGACATTCCTAAATTAGTTTAGTAATGATTGTCGCATGTCGAAATATTTGTTTTGAAAGCATTCTATAGCAGCCTTTACTGTTAAATATATTTACTTGTTTACGGTAATTTTAAAAATCTCATTTCTTTTTTAGTCTCCATGGGTTTTTTGTTACGGTTACTAGAAGCATGTAAAATAAATTCTATGTGCACGAAAAATTCGTTTATGTCAAAGCAAGTCATTTATTTGAAAAATATGTACTTCCATACGATATGTTTTATCATACCAATCAACAAATGCAGAATATCATACTTTTATGCACAAAATGCTTATGCTACAAGCTGGTCATATATGATTCCGAGTTCACAGTAATTGTTCTTTTGCGATGACCTTGGCAGTGATAAACTTTATTGCTCTGAAGTTCTTTTTCAGTTCTCTTGTTTTTCATTGGACATTTTGCATGACGTTTTCTGAGACATGTAGGTGTCATTCATAGTAACAGCCCTAAAGGTGCTTATGAAACGCATATCGAATGATCTCATTTTCCCCAGCGTTTTTAATTATGTACATCTCATTATTCAAAACATACAAAAATTCATGTGAAAGGGCATCAAGTCTGATAAGAATACCGTTTAAAGCCTTCCGGTATCAAATCAATAATTATAAATTTTACAGCAAGGAACAACCTTTTGTACTTCTTCAAGATGTTTGTTTAAACTTTCACTTGTATTTTATAACATTTACTTCATTTCCCTTTTTTCAAACAAAAACTTCATGACAGAGTGTCTTTATTTCTAGCATATCATTTAATCAACTTTTTCTCCTGAAATAGGTGGGTAAAAGGAATTGGCAGCAAATATTAATTTGCCTAATAGAATGTGTATTAAAATTTAAATAGGCAACTTTTGGATTTTTGCATGGATTTCTGATTGAAAGTATTACATATTTTCTCTCCAGTTTAGACTTTTAATCGTTGTGTTAGCTCTAAAATTTGCTCATCAGCTATAATTCTTTTCTAAACTACACATTCTAAGTCAATATGCATAGTTGTGGTTTTATGTGTATGTATTCGCAATGATATTATTATATGATTATCCAAATAAGTTGGATGGCTCTATCCGGACTATGCTGATAAAGTTATGTAAACATTAAATGTACTCCTAAAGTCATGAAGCAATCTTTCTTTTTGAGACTGATAATGTAAAATATTTGCAAGTCCAAAGTATGGTTTTACGTCTGCTTAAATATGTGGATGATTTACATTTTTTGGTTAACATACAAGAATTCATCAATTGGAAAAGCCCATATTGATCTGATAATATAATAATGCGGTATACTATCTGCTCCAGAACAATACTGTAATGCATTATGTGGTTGATTTCGATAAAATGATATCTTTCTATGTTTTTGAGCGAACATCATTAATTCTGATATCCCTTTTGTTGCATGTTCTCGAGCTTGAACTCCTCCAGCTCAGAAAATATTCTCACAATTTAGTGTGGAGCTTCCTCTCATTTTCCCGATAACAGATCCATCAGGATTCTGTAAATGTAAGGAAAGAAGTGTGTTCAAAAATACCAAAGAAAAGTTGAAAGAAGTTGACATGTATTTGGAGGGGTTCTGCAAGTCTAGTAGCCATATATTGAAAATGATCTAGCTTTCGATATGCTTTATTACTAAGGAGAATGGAATGTGTTGGGTTGGAAATAGAACAAAATAGAATCATGGAGGAGGTAAGGAGAAGATCATCCATGGCAACGTCTTTTCTCGCGAGCAAATAATTGTATCAGTCCACTTTCACCTTGTAACACCTCCTTCCATCATCTCCGCTTGGAGGAAATGAGGTTTATTGGGAATTTTAGAAGCCTTCTGCGAGTAAATGACTCATTACTTAATTATAAATTTCTAAATGGAAGGAGCCACGCTAAAGAAGTAACTAATTTTAATTGAAATGTTGACGCCCTCCCTTTGAGATCCACGTCCATTCTTGAGACAAACCAGGTCATTAAATATCTGGACTCGGGGCTGATTCCTACATGATGATATGAGCAGTAAATTTATAATCCTGAAACCAACATAACTCATATAAAATCATTGTATTAAGTTTAAAAAGCTCGTTCACAATTTAATTTACTCTTCATATTTGCTAGGTTGGACCGGAAAAGCGCTAACGCCCCAGGAATATGTATCAGTAATGGAACAAGGCAGATAATCAAATGCAGTTGGCTGGGCTTGGATAATCAATTTGTCTACACGCAATGGCACCCTACGCTTACATGAGAAAATATTACAAAATTGTTTGTAAACTATACCAGCAATCGAATCTCATTTGTATTTGTTTGTCCTGCATAGCTCCAGGAAAATGAAGACATGGTGGATAGCTTTTGGAAACGGCTAACGCTATAAAATTTTCAGGGTTGATGCTCGTTCTAAGATAATAAAAATTTCTTTCGGATACTAGTTGTAAATATTTGTATTTTATTTTGTAAACTAATATCATTACAGTCGATACTCATATTAATTGCCTGTATGTTTATCTGTTCACAATATGTAGTTTCCTAAAATAATCGTATGCATTTTTACTGAAAACATTTATAACCAAAATTACCTGTTTATTTTTACGAAACTATCAAAACTAATTATCCATAATCGACTCAATTTAAATTCAGTTTACGGCAAAGGTGAACTTCAAATTAAATTCCGGTACTAAATTTTGGTTAGGAAAAATTAAATATTTCACATGACATGCTTTAGCGTAAACAGCGTTTATATACATTACGAATGTCTTTTATCTTAAGACCACAAATTTCTTAATAATTACTTGTATTACTGATATAGTACTAATTTACGATAAAAATCCATATAAAAATTCATGTATCCTCTACATTTCACCACTTTTGCATATTTTTTGCACAGGTAGCACTTAACTAAAAATAGAAAAAACGATTATCATAAAACCAAAAGTACTCCATAGCACAACAACCTTAAGCGAAAACGAAAATAAAAATACAATCGATTTTTCATGATTTTCCAAGCCCTTTATACATATTATTTATTATTATTATACCTAAGCTGCTTATTGGTTATTAATTTTTAACCTGAACATTAACATTTTAAATAATCGAAGGATCTAACGCTTTCCTGCATAGGTGTGTGTTACAATTAATATTTATATAACTTTGACCTGCCTTCTCTTATCAATATTCACCCGTAATGTTTCAATTTTTCAGTAGGACGAATACGTCCCAGTCACTAAATATTACAATTAATCAGCTTTTACTCATTCCAGAATTATTTAGTTTTCATTGAGATTGAGATTGAGATTGAACTTTATTTATGTCTTATAAAGTGACAACAAATAGCTGATTTCCAACCATAAGACAATAC
>JAQIXX010008028.1:0-10133 GCA_034700605.1 Willowsia nigromaculata | reverse complement strand
GTGTTTCAGGTTTCAAATGAAACTACTCATAAAAACAAAATGTGCCCTAACGTACCTTCTCCCGCACTCTCTCACATTTATATGATGTAAATTAACATATCTTTAGACAAACTGCCAAACAACCTAATGCCCAGCCACGAAATGACTTTCGATACTCAAACTTGCCCTATAGATATAGATCTACACTCAACTCATTTCCATTATTCTCACCTTTCTATTCTATACTCGCATTCGCATTGCTACATGATACTTCATACCATATACCCCTCGCCGTTCGTTTCCATACAAAAAAAGAAACCCCTCAACAAAGCAAGCCAAGGTGAGAAAAGACGATTGATTGAGATGGTTAGGGGGTTTCCGTTCCTGTTCTCAGCTCAGAAAAAGGTTCATTCATGAAATACGTGTTCATCCTCGCATCTTTTCATTAAACTTTGTATAGCAGCAGTACGAAAAAATGTAATGTGACACCGTCATGTACCCAAACTTATGCTTAGTAGCTAAGCTCTCAATAGGGACAGCATACGCAAATAAACCCATCGTAAAGCCCTTCTGCTAACCCATGCTTGTGAAAGATCCATCCACCCCTCGTCGACCACAATCCCACTCGTGAATCGTGAATGCACCTCCTCATCGAACAACGACGCACAAATATTCCTCGCTCGTTGGCAACAACGCCTTTTCTTGCAGCTTGTTTAGAGTTCGTGTGCCCCAAAAAAAGAGAAGGCTGAAGGCACTTCTATGCAAAGCCATTTTGTGTGAATAATGCCAAGTGTCGAAAGGAGAACGAGAATAGTCTGTGGCGAGAGTTGAATGTGAACTAACGTATGTTTTGTACAACAAGTCAACAAAATACGCGAGAAAAAACATTGATTCTAACTTTTTCGGAAATATTTAACGGATCTACTTGAAACGATTGAAAATGTGAAAATGTTATTTATACTGTAATTGAAATTACTGACTGATCATTCATCGCATCATCAATATTCAATCACAGCACAATCTCAAAAAAACAAAGTTTTTAAATGATAAACGATTTTAGAAATTTATCATCCAGGTTTGTACAAAATAATTATCTCTCTTGATTGAAAAACAACTTTGCTCACTAGTATCAACTATAATACTTCGCTAAACACAATTAGTAAACTGCTGCTACTACTACCAAACCAATATAATAGCCCATTATTCAAATCTTTTGTCGAAAACCGAGAGTCAAATAGTTTGTTATGTTAGTAAGGTTAGATTATTTAACTCTGCCTCCATTCCTCCTCCTTTTGGAAGGGAACATAAGCATGATGTTCGTTTTTTTACGCACACGTTTCTATTTAGGGAAGGTTTAATTAGCAATTATTAGGAACAGACCTGTAATGCTTGCTGTAGTTAGCTAGAAATCAAAATGATAGTTAAATAGACAATAATAGGTAGTACTGAAGAGAGTACACGAGCAACACAGGTGAAAGTACTTCTACTTTTGATATATTTTGCCCTGTTCGTTCGTTTGTTTTTGATAATTTTTTTGTTCCCCTCATTTTTACCTCCGTTTCTTGGTGGTGGTTTTCGGTAACAATATATTTTAATTTCCATTTAAACGATAAATGGTTCGAAGAAGTCATGTTATTGTTGATGTTAAGAACTACAACGACCTATGCTAAGAGAAGGTATGGCCCATTATATTATCATCATATTTTTAAATTGTTGATTGTTTGCTAGTTTGTTTTACGAGTCTATATTGCTACTACTACGACTAAAAAATTAGCCGTTAGTATTCCATTTAAAATTATTGAACACTCAAAAATGTTCAATGATGGCGGCGATGGATGATGACACGTCATCCTGTTTCATCATCATTATCATCGCTTGCTTTTTACTCTCTTGTTGACTAACCCAAGGTTTTTTCGTTGTTTGTAGCGTTTACGTATCATATCACACGTAAGTAAATACCGTTCATGTACGTAAGTCTTCTCTTACTACTTCTCTCACAAAAATCTCAACTCTCTCTCTTATTTCAGCAAAATAACATGTTATCATCCTAACTTTAACAAGTAACATAACTTCTGTGGTTCTTCACTACTACTTGATTTACAGCTAGCTAGCTACGCACACTTGACGCAGAGTATTTCTTTGACTATTTTTGTGCAAGCAAATTTTAATGCAACATTTACTTCATATTATTATGTAGCTTTAGCGATAATATTTTGCTGCAATGTTCCTTAAATGTTGAGATTTTTGCTATAGAAACATGTGTGCAGAATGTTCCAAAAAAGATTTCGATAACAGTGTGATGTGATGGAATAGGATTCTGACATGGAATATGTTTTAATTTCAAAAAATTTAATGATGGAAAAATGTTTTATCAATGCCTTGAGTCGACACAAAGTTATCATCGTCGTGTTTGGTGGTGATGTGATGTGGGTATGCCCTATACAATATTTTACTACTACTATCCTATGTACTCACTTCTCCAACATATTATATGGTTATATCATCATCTTATAGTGTGTAGTAAACATGTATGATATTCACTTGTGGTTATTATTCAGTACTTCTCTCAGTACACATGCTATCAAATATATGCCCTGTAAACGCTGCAGCAGCAAGATGAAATGGATAGGATGTTTGTGTGGACGTGTGGATATATCTCTTTAGTGAAGTCAGAGGGCTTTAGGGGGATAAAATGGGGAATGCAGTGGTGGTTCTCTGCTCACTTCAACTTTTGCTGTTGCCAGTGCTGCTGATGATATTTTTACTCTCTCCTGAGTTGATGCAAAAGGACAAAAGTGTTACGCTCTACTCTAAAAAAACGGAGAAGAAAGAAACGCGGATCCATTCGTATGAGTTGTTTCTCAATCCTGAAACACAAGAGACACGACGAGAGCTTGAGCTGTTCTTGTTCTTTCCTCTACTTCTATCCATATTGCACTTTTGCTCCTTGTTTTTGTTGTGTGCTACTCTCCAAAAATGAATCTATATTCTTATATGCCATGTTGCTCTCTAAGCTTTGTAAAGGCCGTAAAAATGAAGTTGGAAGTGTGATGGAATAAGAATATTTTCTTCCTTCTGTTCACTCACCAGACATGCTGCTGTACATCTGACCTTGGAAATATTGATATTCAATAATTTTGCATTATCTTAACTAGTTACGTCGGCGTTAGAGGCAGTTAGGAAGAAGTAGCAGTGGTTGTACTTTTTCACTGGGACGAAGTGAGGCAAGCGAAAATGTTAGCACAAGCTATTTAATTTTAATGGTTTCCTCTGATGAATGATACTATAAATGTTGGTTAAATATTGGTAGTAGTAGAGTAGGGCGATATAATAATAATAATAATGGTGCTAGAGGAGGAAGGGGAGGAGGATTAGGAGCAATGTAAAATGATTTGTGGCTTTGACATATGAACACCTTTTAGAATATTTTTGTTTTTCTTGTTCCTCTTTACACTAACAGATAATTGTCGAGAAGACAAGTGATTAGAAAAGACATGGATGGAGATTCCGCATCAGCTATAGATTCGTCGAGTGATAATAAGAAAGTTGGGATGGATCCTGGAGGTGGTGATGGCAATGGTGGGAATGATGTGCCCACTGTGATGAATTCCATTTCCAGCAGTGGCGCTGAAGAAGAAAGTGAAAACGATGAGTTGACCATTGATGACTCTTGTGTTAATGAGGACATGGATGATGACGATGAGAACGAGATTGCACTTGTTAGTAGTAGTACTCTGCATCAAATGAATGTTGACGAGGAGGAAGAGGAGGAGGATGACGCCGATGACGGTGAAGATGGTTGTGCTGCTTCTAGTGGTATGAGCGCAGAACCGGAAGCTGTTGCTGTATTAAGTAAACCGTTACATCTGGGGGATGATGACGAACCGATGGATAGTAATGACTTTGTTGTTGATGAATCCAGTTATGCTTCCCAACAGTCTACAGCGGTCAGCACGACAGCGGAGACAGTTGTCCGAAAGCCTGAGACGTCGATTTTAGCTGTATCACAGCAAAGGAAGTCGACAGTAATAGGAAGCACGTTAAGGAAGACGGAAAATGACAATGTTGGTAGCAGTGGAATCGAAGAGAACAATACGACAACACCTGCGGAACCCCCTGAGCTTCCTCCAGTTGTGGGTGGAGCTGCCCTCACCCCTTCAAGTCCAGCTGGACCTGAAAGCCCCACCCCTTCTCCAAATGAGTCCCAGCAGCACGATTCAATCGCTAGCCCAGATGCGACATCACAGCAAGAAGAGCCAAATCGTATTGGCAGTCCAGATGCATCATCGCAACCATCCCAAAACGAAGTAAAAGAAATTGCTAGTCCACCCAAAAGCCCAGAGCATTTAACTTCCACCCCAAATGCAAGTCAAACCGCCCCATTACCCAGTGTACTTGGTAATGGAAGCCCCCTTACTGAGCCGATCATGTCACAAGAGAATTTCTCGCAGCTTGACACCTCCGCAATTACTCTCAGTACCATAACATCTCAATCTTCCATTGGAAAGACTCAGTCATCCCAGGCGAGTTCTAAAGCGGAACAGGAAACGGTGACAATTGATGATGACAGTATGGATACCTCTCATATTGAGTCATCTTCCCAAGCCGGTACGCAGGGCTCACCAAATATGTCTGAAAACGATGAATCCCAACAGTCTTCAATTATTACTGCATCAGAGAAGTCTGTATCGAATGGAACTGCACCAAAGAGTCGGTCCAAGTCAAGATCCCGGTCAAACACTGTAGAGGATCCAGATGACGTTGATCTAGAAGATGGAGAAATAATGGATGACGAGGAAGAGGAGACCAATAAGGCCCCTGCTCCATCATCCAACAAGGAACCAAAGCGAGAAAAAGAGAAAGAAAAATCATCCAAATCAAGCTCCACTTCTGCCACCAAAGATAAGGAACGGGAGAAGGAAAAGGAGCGTAATCGCGAGAAAGAGAAGGAGCGAGAGAAAGAGAAACACAGAAAGGAGAAGAAGCGTTCCAAGCGAGAGGAAGAAAAGGAGAAAGAGAAAGAGAAAGACAAGGAAAAAGATAAAAAGAGCAAAAAGCGAAAGGCATCAGACGCTGATTCAGAACAGGAAGAGTATCTCTTTGTGCGTGGGGCTTCACCAGGGTCCGCTGTCCCTCCCCCTGTAGACCCATGGAGTGCACCAGTGGAGGAGTTTGGTGATGACTCGAAAGTCAGCCGAGCTAAGAGGCGAAGGGAAAGCGATGGGGACAACAGTCCCCACCAGCATCATCAGCATCATCCCAGGTATCAAATCTATCTCTTAATTTCAGTTTGTTTATTTACATATATTGTATGTATATCTACAAGGTTTTGGTAGATAACAGATTAATTTGCATGCTTGCAGCAATCGGCCAGTGCGTGAGCCCTCTCCGCCACCGCAAGCTAGACGCTTGACGAATGACAACACTCGTAACAAAAGACCAATTAGAGAGGAGAGGAAGGAGCCCAAATCTGATGTAATATGCGCTTATTTCATGCAGGGGAAATGCCAAAAGTCAGCAATGGAATGCTCTTTCTCCCATGATGCTGTTCCCCCACGAAAAATGGAACTTTGCAAATTTTGGATGATGGAATGTTGCGCAAAGAAAGAGAAATGCTTGTACCTTCATAATGACTTTCCATGCAAATATTATCACACTGGATTGATATGCAAGGCTGGCGACCGCTGTAAATTCAGCCACAATCCACTGAGCGATGTCACCAAACAAGTGCTCCTCAAGGTATGCTTTCGTTAGTTATGAAATATGATTGATATAGGACTGTATGCTCATTCACTGGAGATGTCCTTAAAAATGTTTTAAATGTGTATGAATCTATTGCTTGCTTTCTTATTAATCGCTTGTGAAGTAAATTACTTCTTGCTTCAGTCCATATGGCATTACAAGAGAAAATGAGATATTATGATTATGAATGAATCTGACTTTTTGACAAAGTTGATGATGATGCTTACATGAATTTCCTGATATTGATTTCCAGCATATTGAGACTGCACCCAAAGAAATCCTGGGGGATTTCCCTCGTTTGAATAGACAAGGAGCAATAAACCTTATAAATAAAATGGAAGCGAGATTGAGAGGAGAGAAGGTTGACGACGATAGAGATGGCTTCTCAGAAATGAATCATAATGGTATGCAGAATCTTTGAATGGCTTACTTTTTGTAGATCTGTCGAAACAGAACACTACACATGACAATTTCTGCTTGCTTGCTTCTTTACAGATCATCATGGACGAGGTCCACAAATCCCACCACAGCATGAAAGACACCATGGACATGGCAGGAATGACGATAGACACGGTGGTCGAGCTCGAGAACATCACGGAGTACATGGTCACGGCGGCCATCATGGCCATGGACCCCCTCCAAGAGGAATGAATGATATGCGAGGAGGACCTGGAGGAAGAGGGGATGACCGCCATCACAATAATAATAATAATAACAACAATAACAATAGGGGTAGTAGATGGGAGCAACATCCTACTCGAGATGATCAAGAAAAGTTACAGGAACTTATGGAAGAAGCTGGAATCTCAGGATTTTACAAGGATACTCTTGAGTCAGGTGGCCCACCAGGACCACCACCTGTATCCCAACCACCTCCTGGGCCCTTCCAAGGAATGCAACCACCACTTCTTCCATTGAATCCCATGCTGATGTCACAAATGCTTCCTGGACTTATTCCGCAAACTCAGCCAAATGCAGTGAACAATCCTGCGTTGGCAAATGTGCTAGCATCGCTAAATCTTCCTAGTACAAGTATCGCTCCTCCTACGACAATGTCAGCTGGACTACCTCTAAATACAAACCTAAATATTCCTCCTCCAATTGTAACTAGTCAAGCCTCAGACGATTCTAACTTGTCGTCAGATGGGAAGACTGTTCCTGATCATTTGCCAAAAATGCAGCAAGAGCTCTTTATGCGTATTCAGAAGCAACAACAAAAAAACGAAAAGAAAATGGTTTGTGATTTATACGATTTATCTATGAAATTAATTTATATCTTCAAAACAACTTGAATTCACTCTTAATTTGAGAATAATATTTCCGTGTTTAGCAACATATGGACAAATCAGAGCCCGAAGAACAGGAGGAAAATTGGTATTCGTCGGAAGACGAGGACGAGCCCAAGAAAAAGAGTGACAACAAGGCAGAAATCAGCGACAAGATTAGCTCCGTACTCAACCAAATTCGCCAGCAAACCCAACCTCAGTCATCATCATCAACCCCCTCCCTCCCACCTTCATTGCCCATCCCTGAAACTAAGCCACCTCCGTCATTTTATGGTGATACAGATTTCCGTAGTCAACCTCCTTCTTTCAAAGACATCGATTTAAGAAACCCTAGCAGTATTTTTAAGAAGATTGACATAGAGCCAGCAAAAGAAATCAATGCTTCTCTGGCGCACAATGGTCCCTTCCCGTACAAACTGAGGAAAGTTGCTGGGATCCCAAAAATTGACTACAGTTCTGTAAGGATAGGGCTACCTCCATCATCAATAGTTTTAGATCCACGGCTAGCACCAAAGCGAAACAACTCCATACCAGCACCTGCATCTCCAACTGAAACATCATCACCTGATGTTGGTATTCAACCTCTGACGATTCCTGATGGTACGCCGCTGTTTGACCCTAGGACAATGAGAGGTGGTGGGGGAGGTGGTCAAGGTAGTGGAGGAAGAGGACCCCCTCCTGGAATCACTCCTCAACAAAACAACCCGTTCCTTGACAGTGATAACAGGTTTGTCAGGTTGGTTGAAAATACGCTTCTTTTAAATTTTTGTTACAACATTTTTTTGTTACGTTTTGCCAATTGGAATATTCCCTTTGACTATATATTATTTTGGCATTTATAATCTTTGATTTGCGAATTGCACCATGTAATGTAGTCGTTTTGCTTATTTTTTGTTTTTTTTTTCTCTTATTTGCATTTTTTTTAGTTTGCCCAACTCCGGTGTAAATGACTTTCCATCATTGTTTAACAGAGATTCACGTGGAGGTGGAGGTAGTGGTGGAGGTATGGGAGGCAATCAGGGCCCCGGTGGTGCATCTGGCTCCCAAGCTCAGAATCTCGCAGCCATGGCCGCCGCAATGGCAGCGATGCAGCAACAGTTACCTCCTGGAATGCAGGCTCCAGCACTAGATCCCAACCTACTCATGATGGGTTTTCCATTTTTGCCTCAACAACCAGGTGGTGTACAGAATCCTTTAGACTTTCAGCAAATGCTGGCGGCAAGTGGAGCAGCTGGAAATTTGCGCATGAGACCGCCATTTACTCCATCACAGCAAGCATCATCCTCGTGGGAACGACTCAATCAGGGACAGCAAGGTGGGGGTGGGGATTTGACTCCACCTCTATAAAGACCTGGCCTACTACGATCTATAATGAAATTGCGACACAACCATGAGAAAGTCTTTTGTGCATTTTTAAAAATTGGCGTAGAGTTTAATTAGGTACGTTATTTGTGTTTGTTTTGGATGGTGAATGCTATTAATTGTGATCATGTAAACCAATGATATTCGGGTTATTTCTTATTTTGACCTAGCATGAGCAATACGATCCCTTTTCTGCGGAATTATTTACGCTGTTCTTGTTAGACTGACTTGGTTTTAACCTTGTAGCGAGTAGATCATTAATTATCTCTTTGTGAGAGAAATGTACAGAAATACCGGCACAGTTTACCAACATGAATTTTTAATATATATTTTTGTCACATTGTCTGTATTGTTTCATCTTTGTTCGCCCTAGCATAGTATTGTAAAGCAAACGTAAACGTTTATCCCGATATGAAATGAAAATTATGTAACGATTAAATTTAAATTGTATTCGTTTACGTAATTTGTTTACGTAGGTAAAAATTCTTTGCTAAATCATAAATGTAATTTGATTGTTGGTAGTTTTTAGATTAGATAATAATAAAGGGTTGTAAATAGCTGATAGAGTTTACATACTAATGTTAAGTTAGTGATTAGAGAGTAATGTTTATCTTATGATTTTATAATAAAAGGAGTAACGGTGAAAGGTATGGTTAAAGATATGTTATTATATTAAATTAAATTATTGTCTCGCATTTTTACCTATTCAGTATCAGTATATATGTACACATTAAATGTGCGTTGAGCATCACACAGCTCAATGAAAGAAGGAAAATATGCTACAGATAATATCCTATCAATTGAGTTGTTATTGAAGCAGAAAAATAAAAATCATGCAAAATTTTCGACTGCTAACGACTTGTTGTTGTTAATTTTTTTCATTTCAATGAGACTAAAGTCATTCTTACAATCAAAACTCACGATATTATGAATGAATAAGAATTTACCATGAAACTGTTCTCGGAGATTATAAAATTACATTTATTTTTTCAAAGAGTTTAATCTTTATGCACATTTATACAGTCCTGCATTTTTTGTTAAGAATAAGAATAATGCGAGCCTACATTATTCTGCCAGTCACTTAGAATCATGTCAGACGCTTTCTCTGCAATTCCATATACAGCAGCATGGGTATTCGAATTTGTCAGCACAGGCATTATGGAGGCATCGACTACTCGTAATCCGTTGATCCCAATCACCCTGTATCCAAAGTTTAAGAATATTTGTACACCACAGATTAAATCAGTTTGTACGCTCCAAACATTAAAAGCATTCGATTACCTTAAGGTAGTATCTACGACGGCATCGGGATCTGAAGGACCCCTTCCCATTCTACAGGTTCCAGCAGGATGACAACCCGTGTTTGAAGAATAACTAACGTAGCATCTCCAATAGTCGTCTGTTCCAAAAGGGAATGCTCTGCACAGTGGAATATCGACAGGTGGAAACCGGGCGCCCAACTTTTGATATGGTTCTTGTTCAAAAATCCTGATGAATTCTTTTATTCCTGAAATTACGATAACTGTAAGTAATTAATTGTTTTAGTCAATCTTGATGTTCGCTGCATATCATTGTACCATCAATGAACTTTTGCATGTCCCTTGGATCAGTCAAATACCCCACATCGACGACAGGTGGACCAAATGGATCGCTAACATTCAGACTAACGGTTCCTCTGCTCTTTGGTCGCGTCAAAAAGACATTCCCACCCATTGGAGCGTCCCCTGGACCAATTATCGCGCTATCATTTGTCATCAGGCCCGA
>JAQIXX010008027.1:0-10134 GCA_034700605.1 Willowsia nigromaculata | reverse complement strand
ACTTCTAGCATGGTTATATAAATGCAACTTCCAAGCTAGGTTTGGGTTGGCGAAAGCTAAAACAAGCCCCCTTAATTTAATACATATATTGATACTTCAAAGTTTATATAAAGCCACAAGGTAATTTTGTGCAGTTCAAAAATGTTGTTTGATCCATAATAAGTAGTAAGGATTAATGATACTTTGCTTTTCTTCTATCAATTTATTCTGGTATACTGCTTGTTCCTACTTTATTTGTTTTTCCGCAACATTTTCATACTGATTATGGCAAATTAAAATGAGTGTCCATGAGGAAAGAAAGGAAGAAGACAATTTTGGAGCAAAGCAAGGTGACTTCCGTACTACCAAAATTTCGTAGATTATTGAAGATAAAAGTCTTAAAATATGAAGCTCAGATAGTTTTAGGCATCTTTACACACTCATAGACTACTGCAATAACAGTCATGAAAGCAATATTTAGCACGTACAAGTAAATCAAGAATAACAATTTACTCTCCGTATTAAGATGGGCATATTGTGATGATAGATAATACATACCTACTTGTCTCGAAGTGAAAGTGCGGAGGATAGAGTTGTTCATGATTCATAATCTAAAATGTGCGCATAAATTCTAGAATAAGCAAAAATATGGTACATACTACACTGTAAAAAAATCTAAAACAGTCATGTCCTAGGACAGGACAAAAAAAGGTTCAAAAGAGGATAAAATATGAGAACTATGCAAGCACGAAACTATTTTATTGCAATTAGCAATTATTTTTGCATAATTCTTTTACATGTCAAATGTTTTGTGATGTAAATAATATAAAAGAATAGGGCAATTTTCAAGTTCTCTATCTCTCTGGTAATCCCTAATCCTGCAGGACACCCTAATTGTTTACTGTGTTTGATCTAATAAAAAAATAAATAAATGCAGCATGATGCCTTGTGTACCAAGTGTGTATCTCAAAACAAATACTTTAAGTTTAACAAGAATATTGTAACTTGTTAATTTTTTGAGAGTTCAGTATGGACTTTTAAGTTTCAAAAATATCCACACACATTTTTTGACATGTTTCTCATATTTTTAAAGCTTATAACCCAAAACAGTATAGCGCATTTTTAGCTGAAATTCTCATTGGAATTTACGTGCATGTTGTAAGAATGTTTGATAAACAAAAAAAGAAGCCTGGCTTATCAAGTTATTGTTAAGATTTCAACAATATGATAGGACTCTAACTTTTTTAATTATATCTTTTATTGTATGTATAATATGTACATGTGAATTTAAAATTTTCTCCTATATTAGCCATTTTGCATGCAAATTTTTCATTTTTATTGTATAATTCTTCTTTTTCTGAATACTGACTGATTTGACTGAATTATAGCTTTGTTGAACTTCTTGGATGCTCTGGTGAAAGCAACTTCTGTCTAAATTTCTCCTTATTATTTCTCATTGACCCTCACTTGGCATACAATCACATCTCTAATCTCCGAATGAATATGAGTATGACCTATTCCTAAGTTTGTCGTATTGTTCTAAATTATTTGAATGAAATGTGGTCCTAAGCCAACTGTGACCTAACTCGGTATTTTCTTATTTGAAGCCCTAATGTTTATAATTTGCAATACAACCTTGTTTACGGCTTGTATTTAACGGCAAGATGACAAGATTCGTTAAAGATTATCAACAATAGTTTAATTGTCATAAAACTTTTGAAAATCTTTAAGCTGTTATTGATTATTAACTGGTGAAGTCTGTATAAATTGTAGCATATTTTTAAAATGGCGCACGCAATTTTAAACTATGTATTTACAAAACTAGGTAATATGCATATGAGCATTATAAGTAGCATAAGCAAAGTAATTTATTTTCGTCCAATTAACATTGATTTATTACATGTCATACAAACAATTAGAATTTCTTCTTATAAGAAATCTTAGGCTAGAAACTACTAGTTACGATAGGACCGACCCAAACAATAACAGAAAGTTGAACGTGTAATTTGTAATGTTGGTATAGAAAATTCTTCGAAATTCGAGATCAGTAACTCCAACACTTCCAAGTCTAACCGTCAATGGTTTCAACATCCAAAGCATTCGCCTAACCTTCTTCATTGAAAACAATCTCCTATTCATCAGAACGTGACCCCAATCTGATGGCCACTTGTGACGAATTGTGTATGCACTGCTTTCATACATTTTTGCCGTCATTGAAATCACAGTTTCTGTTGTGATTCCAACAAATGGTACCATCGACCAAAATGTAAGATAAACAGACAAAGGAAATACCTTCCACCCAACAATGCAAAAGCAATTACATAACACATTCAGAACAAAACCTGTAACTAAAAGTCCACCAGAAAATGGCTCTAAAAACCAACTTCCACAGTGAAGCATCAAACTTAATTGGATATATTCTTTAATTGTAGATATTCCCACAAATTTTGAGCTAATTATTGACAACAGTTTGCTATAGGCCCTTTAATGAACAAGCAACAGTGACAAGCTTAGAATACCTAATACTCTAGAACGACATTGCCCGTGTAAAGGCTTACAATTTTTGAGGAATGAAAAAAATTCACGAAGTTATTGTTTGAGTGTACCCAAGTATCTATCAGTTACGTTACAGGGTTAAAATGCAAACGATTCGAACTCCAAAAGTTTGTCGCATCCAAAGATGCAAAGAAATTCACCCAAATTTTGATTTTATGATCACTAAGCTACGCGAGTACACTTTCAACACTTCCTCATTTTTTCTTTTCCTTTGGCCCTCTGGTTTCCTCTGTGGTGACAAGTAAAAATTATTTGATCGACATGATTCAAAAATACAAAAGAAACTAATCATTAATTGTACAAGAACTCTAAATATTTCCCAAAGTAATGATTTTTTGTCGTCAGTATTTGCTTTAAAAATGAAACGTAATAGAACATTTACAGGATCACTGTGCAGGTAGACGCATAAAACTGGTAGTATAAAAGATAGTAGAATACTGTATACAACATTAGCAGACACAAGAATACCAATCCAATCCGCAGATTTGTATGAGTTCATCAAAATCCTGATTTCCGATTTTATGAGTTTCAGATGATTCGTAAATGTGTATTTCTCTTGAGGAAGGTTGAGTGAGGGGTCGACGGTTTTTTTCAAAAGCAATTAGTCCATTAAAATATGCAACCAGTTTGTCTCCGATTATTCTTCCTGGCAATATTGTGGATAGCGTCATACAAGCAAACATCAAGAGAACGATGCCAACCATTAACACAGTTCCACCGTGCCGTGGAAGTTCCACGGCAGAATTGAGGTTTGAGAATATACAGGGCAATGTAAGAGGTACAAGTAAATGCACCAAATATTATAATTGAAAGTCCAATATCAAAAGGAATTAGTTTGCGGCGAGTGCTGGTGAAACTTAAGGCGTTGCATATTGGATCAAATTTGTAGATGTAAGGGATGATGTTGCTTGTCAGCTTTTCATTTAGTGCTAGTGCTTTCCAGAACAAGCGGTGTAGACATGGGTACAAATTTTATATTGTTGTATAAGCTATAAAGATGTCGCAAAATGTGTACAATTTACTTTATACCGTGTATGAATTACCTACTTCCAGACATGTGGATTGTAGCAAAATGCAAGAAAGCTAATGAAGCACATCTGAGTTACGCGTGAATCTAACATTTATGCCTTGAACATTTATTAGTTCTCATAACTTCAATATCATTTCTCTTTAAACATCATTGTCCTTTTATTATAAATTTTTAACAAGGTAACAAATAAGAAGAATACTCATTAACTCATCATTATCCAGTAAACTAATTTCAAGCTTTAAACAATGTCACATAAAGTAATTTTTTGTGTCACTTTTAACAAAAATGTATTTGTCCCGTATTAGTAATGATACAAATTTGCTTATACTATATCAACTTGTTCTATTTACATCCTTAGTTCATTTGATGATGTTTGTTTTTCTGTAATATTTTCATGAAGATTATGGCAAATTGATCTAAAAAAATTACTTTTCATGAGTCAAACAAGGTTTTGGAAATGGGTTGACAAATCAAGCGTTATAGATAATGATAGAGACAGCGCTGTAATGCGTTATGTTAAATGATACAATACTGCAAAATTTGTAATTTTAAATCTTATAATTTGTTTTAAACATCTTTTCCGGATTGTGAGCTGAATTGATGAAATGCTAGAGCTTTGATTGGAATGATTTACAGTCTTCTTTTCTTAGTGCTTGTAGACATTAAATCAGACAGCAATGGCATACTTAACGTTACCATGTCACTAATCCCAATTATAACAAGAATCCCAAAAAATCTCATACAGGAAAAAATACCTGTGTTTTCATTATAAGTAGTAGCTAAGTACCTATAACAAGTGGAAAAGCAAAACTTTAACATGCATACCTAAGTCAGATACAAAAATTTACTTTTAAGGGATACATGGTAGTGCACCTGATAAACAAATGCATACCTGTGCCGCAATAAATGTGAGAAGGTGCTCCTAAATCATGATAAGAAATGTAAAGTATAGAGGTATTTCATAAAAGCCCATGCTACATTGTCAAACTGACAAGCTACATAATATGTTATTCATATTTTTAAACTTAAAGTCCTCGTCTTGAGACTACCTTGGCACCTACATAATGCTTCATTTAATACATTATTTTTCTTTCTATTGGATGGAAAACAACAATGAACAATGAAAAATGGTACATGCGACTGCACGTGATTACTGACTGACTTGTGTGTGTAGTAAAGGCAGTAAAAATTTCTCAGGTCTGGCAAATGACAACACGTTCCATTCGTTTGTTTCTATTTTTGGAAATCAATGAACCAGACAACATATAGCAAGCACATTTTACCTTTATTCTTAACCCAAAACCCTTTCCCTTCACATACCATACCTTTACATATTATGTTTTTAATTGCATTCATAATGTATGCCATGTGAAAAGAAAAACACCTATTCGTAAATGCTATTCCGTTATGCACTACATGCATATTCTAATCTTACGGATACAGTAACTTCATATCAATAAACAATTCTTACAAAAAAATTCTAACAATCGATAATGCTTCAATTTTTGAGCTTCCAGTGCAGTTAAACTACTACATGCTTTACGTGCTTCCATTCCATTACTAGTTTTTAATTAAATATTGACGCGCAAACTCTTACTATTTTAATTTTTATAAGAGATCTGACTTATTTCGAGACTTAAACAGGATTTTTCTACACCAATTAAAATTACATTTATCAAGATGGCCACTAGAAAGATTCAATCAGCAAAGCGTAAATGTAAGCAAGCATCGCATCTGTGTCTTAGATTTAGTGTAAAATAATTCAAAACATTTCTTTAATTTAGCTATGTGCATAATAAATAAAGAATTCATTAACATTACTGTCATTTTATTCATCTGGGTAAAATTTTTTACTATTTTTACAGATAATTCGCAAGTTCCATTACTCCAAAATGACGATGTAAACGGCAATGCTACCAAGAAAGCCGACGTTGACTTTCAAATCAAGAAAGATTCCAGTAACATCATAGGTCACAAGGATGGGTTTCTCACAAACATGATGAACGGATTACGTATTTTTCTGGGTTTCAGAACTTTTGTCCTATTCGTCTACATCTCATTTTATCAAAACTACTTGGAATACATCTCAAAAGATTACGATGGATACAGAACATCATTCATTTCCAGTCGAGGACTTGGCCTGGCTATTCTTTACGGTATTGTTGTCCCCAGTCTGAGATTTTTACAGCCAAAACAGGAATCTCCCGAAGAAATAAAATATTTGATAGAAGCCGGACAACACTTTGGAAAGTCGATGGCACTTCAATGGGAGCTACTTTTAGACTGCGCTGTTTCATTCCTCTCTTACTTGACGTTTTTAGTGCAAATTTTCAGAAAGTTATTTCACCGATTTCATGAGCTATCTGCTGAAAATACTGATGAAGTTACACTTATGCACTCTGGAATGGTGGAAGCTACTTTTGTATATGCTATTGTGGGAATGATGATTATGCGTCAGTGGGGATTTTACATGCCTGAAATGACAGGTAAAAACGCAGTTTCAGCAAAATTTTATGTGATTTTCAACTTGTTTGGATTCTGGTGTGTAATCAAACATTTTATTGGATAGATCTCTGTATAAAAACTGATAAACACTTTTTTTTTTACAATTTTCACATTTAAATGATAATAATAATTTATGACAAAATGTTACAAGCTTGAAAATTCAATTCACTTCTAATGAATGAGTTAAACTGACAATTGTTTGATAAATAAAGACAATTTATATCACATTTGGATTATAAATATTTATCTTATGACTTTGTTTATAGCATCTTGAACTAATGTTTTGTTGCGTTTTTTGGATGCTTTAGTGGAAGTACATTCTGCCTAAATTTCCCCATAATATTTCCCATCGGTCCATACAGAGCAACAACCACATCTTTTCTCTCCGGATGAATATGAAAATAGCCTAGTCCTAATTTTGTCGTATTTTTCCAAATCATTTGAGTAAAATGGGTGCACTCAAGGCGGCTGTGACCTAACTTGGCATTTCCATGTTTGAAATCCCAATGTTCAATTTCTGAATACCACCACTTGACAGCTTCAATTATTGCATCGTTAGGATCGCTTTCGATGTATCCCCAAGTTGTGTACAAATTCTCTCCAAGCTTTGGAATTGAAGGAAATCTTGTAGTCTCTTTGTGGGGGCACTTGTGGTTAGTTTTCTTAATCTCGTTTGCGTAATAGTCAGCACAAAGGTCTGCTAACTCGTTAAGCTTTTAAGAGAAAATAAGATTTTGTGTGCTTCATTTCATGTGTTTAATCAATGATAGATGGATTTTAATAAATGTTTTTACCTCCTCATCCAGTTCCAATTTCTCAACGTCATGTCTTTTTCTGTACTCATTGTGCATTCCAAGTCCAATTTTTCGATAATCTGTAATTCATGTCAAACGATTTATTAAAACCATAATATCTACGTTAATGCAGTATATTCAATTTTTTTCACTGGAATTATCTTCCCTATAGCTGCTATTCCCGTTAAGCTAATGAGAGCAATGCAGACAATCTTTTGACTACGAAATTGGAAATGATTCCGGTAACTTTTAGCAGCCATGACTCATGAATACATTTATAATTTATGTACATGTGAGCTATTATTACTGTTCCCGTTATAGTAGTAAAATGTTAACTTAATATATAACTAGCATAAAATGATAGCCATAGGTTGAGCACAGTTGACAGTAAATTTAATTAGTGTAATTAAATATTGTTTCAGTTCTATTACATGCAGTCATGTCATTATCAACAATTTTGTTGACAAAGTTGCTGATTAGTAATTTAATTGCTTCACGTTATTTTAATTGCCATCATAGTATGTATTTACTAGCAAAATAATATGAACTTCATGATTTTAGTTATTATATTATTTTAAAAATGTAGAATTCTTGAATCAGAATTTCTAGAGAGTACAGTACACATACCTACGCATGTACACGTACATAATATTGATAATAACATAAAATGTGGTTGGAATTAATGACAACTTTTCTGCAAAATAGTCCTGTCTGCCCATTTTTTCTGCAAATTAATTACTAAACAATGTGTGAATTCATGCTTGCTTTTGGGTTTTTGTTAGAGCAATTGGAAAGTTTGGTTACCGAATCATCTAATGCAAAAAATATTTGCAAAATATGATAAAATATCTTCAAAATATCAAAATAGACTTGAACCTGAATATAAAGTGCTTGTTGCTGTAAATTTAATATTGAAGTTATCTAAACAATTTAGCTGGTTTTGTAGGAATCAGTGATATCATGATTAATGCTTTCAAGTACTTTCCTCGGCCACCTCATAGCAGTGCAATGTCCATGCAGAAACACGCCCGATATTATGAATTAAATATGACTTGTTTATCTGAATAGTATGCATCATGCATTCAACATATCAACATGGTGATATGCCCCGTGTTACATACTTTTACTTTTCTATTGATCTCCAAAAGTATCTATAAATCAATCCAAGTAACTGACACTGGTGGAGTCAAGTTTTCCTTTCTGTCCGCCTATTTTTGTCCGTCAACAGGTCAACAACATCAAAATTTGTTTAAAAATACCAAAAAGGTTATCAGTCCTTGAAAGGGTTAATCAAGGCGTATCCAAAAACGGAAGAGCTATATGAATAGAATTGGTTTCCCTTTATTAATTTATTATACAACCTTGTAAACTTTTAAATGAAGTTTAAGGAAATAATCGAAGAAATTTGTCTCATGAAATACGAAATGTTTTATTTAGAGCTTAATTCAAAAACAAGTTTCAAAGGTCATCTCACCATTCGATTTCAAATTTAAGAAAAACGCAAGCTTAACCTTTAATCCAAGTTCCTAAAGTCGTGTCTTCTTACCTTATTCATTACAATAATTTTATTACTCGTTGGGACACAATTTAAATGTAATTGAAATTTTTAAAATATATTTGAAGGCAGAGAGCCTTGCGTGAAGGCTAGTGGCATTTGCTACTTTCTTGTTTTGCTTTGAAGTACGTTTATTGACTTAAAATTGAAATCCGGAAGTTAGTGATATTATTGATTTAAATAGCATTTCGGATTTCTAATTTAAATTCAACCGATTTACACACATGACATGTCCGTTCTTGTCGTTTCTGCAATGCCTTTCATTTATACACGCTATTTAAGCTTAGGTAAATTGCATTTTAAACATAAAAGTGTGTAACTGCAAGGTAGACCACCAGTTCATTTTTCGGGGATTATTTACAAAATTGCCGTTTAGATAGAATTTTCAAGTTTAAAGTTTGTGTCCGGTAAGTTCATGTAAGCATGTTTATTTCAACAAGATGATTAAAGCAATATAAATGTCAGTCATGGCACCGTATCATTTGCATGGAAAACAAGCTGTCACTTTCATCTCAATTACGCAGAAACCTTACGTAATCTGAACTGAACTGCATGTAGTATAAAAAGCGAAATCCCGTCTCCTCCCATATATTTGTTTCTCGTGGAGGACAAAACCCGACGTTTGATTCCAGAAACAAGTTTTCAAAACAGTTGATGTCAAATAATTTGACAACAGATATTGTCTATTTCACGATATTTGCAAAACTGCTATTTCTACTGAAAAATATAGACTAAGAACAGTAAACACATCTATTAAGACGCTGTCTCTCGTGCAAAATGGCTGACCAATTGTATACTCCCCTTTGTTCCTTTGTCATGCGTTATACTGGATTACTTCCATTTTCACCATTCATATGGGATACTAAGCATAATCGGGTTTCCTTACGATATAACTCAGATCTGCGCAAACACCATACCCGCTTTCTAATATTTTACAACACTATTTACGTTTCAACTGCCCTGATTCAAATCATTTGGCAATGGCCTAACATGCCGAAAATCTCAGGAGCACAAACACTTTCCAAAATCTATGTCTGCGCTGTCATATATTCCGTTCCATCGAGCATCATAACCATTCTAAAAGCTAAGGAGATTGCAAATCTCTTTAATGCTTCACTGGATATCTTGGCAACTTTTAAGAAGCCTGATCATCTAGCTGGCTCGAGAGACTGGTTTATTTTGAAGTGTGTCACCAAAATGCTATCCATAACATCCTACTCATTGCTCTTCTATTTCATCAACGAGTTTGTAAACCCATGTTTCCCCAAGAATGCAGCATACTGGCTTTCTCCACAATGTCGTAGTCAAATAGCCCCAGGATTTCTGAAAGAAGGAATAAGCTGGAATTTGGATGAAATCATGGGAAGAATGGTTGTGGTTATCTTGAGCTTTCTCTCGGCCCAGTCTTTGTGTTGCATTCAGTATGCATTACTATGCATAATTCTGATACAGGCACATATGATAACTACCATGATAAGTCGGTTTGACAAAGAAATACAGGTAACCACTCAAAATCCTCGGCGGATTGACAAAAGGTTTCTGCTTTATCGGCAGATTCAAGGTAACATGAAAATATTCCGAGAAATTTACTCGGATGTGGTGCTACTCTCCATAGCAGGAGGAGCAATGCTGCTACAAATTCAGTCTATCTATGTTGTCGTTACATTTATGAGGTCACCAGGAACAGATTCGGTGGGATCGTTGATTGTCGTATT
>JAQIXX010008026.1:0-10135 GCA_034700605.1 Willowsia nigromaculata | reverse complement strand
GACCTGGTGGAGAATTCGGCTTTTTAATGATAAAATTGTCCTACAGAGCTGAAAATAGGTTTGTAGGGGTTTTCGAGGGCGCTGACCACGAATCTTTTGTCAGATTTAACCTTTGAGCGCACCCTGGTGGAGAATTGAGCTTTTTATTGATTAAAGTGTTCTATAGAACGGAAAACGAGTTTATGGGGGTTTCTGAGTGCGCAGATTTTGCCTTTTGTCAGTTTTTATTTAGGTTCGGACATCCTTGCGTGCTAATTTTGAAAGTCTTAAAAAGACTTTTATTGCATGTAAATACATATTAGTTATGGCTGAAAACATACAGATTACTGTTAACTCAATCCATATTTCTTGTTTTATAAAGTTCTCAAAGATAATTCAAATTTTTCTGTGACAATCTGTCAAACTGATTCGGTCAAAAGTGACCAAAATATGACGTTAATGTCCTAAAATGTCGGCACCCATGCTAAAATAGTTTCAGGTTACAGTCTTTTGGAAAGATGTAAAGCTAAGTGCTTGGATGCCATTTTTGAAAACGATGTTTATTCTTATCATCCAGATCTGGCGAAAGCTTTCAGGGTCCCTTTTCTGGAGCTCATCCAATAGCATTCCTGAGTCATTGCAGAATCTCCTTTGATGGCAGTTACGATATTCGACTCCTAGATTTGGGCCACTGCTACCGTCGTGGAGTACTTGGACACGAAATCCAGGAAGTGGGACAGATTTTGTATTTAGGGATATGATGACATGCTTTCCTCTTTAGAGGTGGTTACATCTCTCCAGAAAATTAGGATGAGCTCCTCCACGAGCTCATATTTTGGATGCACCCAAGTTCATCGTATCTTCTTGTAGCGTTAACTCCTCCTCCGCTTACGATTAGTCACTGCTTGAGAGTCTCTCAATGACTCAAAGGGGATCGTTTACAAACGGAATTGAAGATGTGAGATAACGAATATGTAAATGTCATCTAACTAAAAGTCGCTACAAGATTCCGGAAAATTTGAGGAGCGACAAGGCTTTTAACACTGCAGTCTTGGTGAACCGGTTCGAAATCTGTCAAAGAGATCATTTGTTGATCATTGATTATTCGCATAAAATTCTGCCCGCAGGAAGAAAAGAGAACTGCGAAATCTGCGAAAAATAATTTCCATTCAGGAAAATTCCCGCATCCCATGAGAATCATGATGCCAAATTTGTGAAAGAAACCATTAACGAAAACGATGAGTGATGAAAGTGATTGCAGGTGACTTATATCTCCACCTCCTTATCAATTCCTTCACAAAATGTATCGGAGATCGTTTTCCATCCTTATTGGTTTTTCGAAATTTGTGCAGGTTTGGAAGTTTTGCAGTAATTCACAAGCACATTGTCAATTATGCGACTTTCCATAAGAAAGATGCAAAAACATGCCACAATTGGATGATTGGTTTACCAGTTGATTGCTTGATGGAGTAAAGACCAATTCCCCAGTCGAACTATTATGTTTCCATTGAAAGAAATACAAATATCACTATCTTCGTCATTCCCATTAACTTCTTCTGAATAAATAAGCCAGTTTCATTTTCTACAATAACTTTCATTTTACAAACTTAAACATTTAGCCCTACTGAAAACAGCAGTCTGCTTTAGAACGCAATACTTATATGAAGCACTGCAAAACTAATGAATGCAAATATTCATGCAAAATTGCAAATTAGAAAATATATATAAATACATATAATATATTTATATGCCTCCAAGAAGTCGCCACATGGTTAGAACTAATTCTAAAATGCATATCTGGTTGAAATCTGTTGGTCTCAAATCATTAAAATTGCTCAATATTTGCCGCATTTAAAAAACATATTTGCAGTAGTTGCTTTTGCTTGAGTTATTTCAAACTTTTGGTAACTGTAGTATCATTGTTGTAGCGTAGGATGCTAAAAATCAATTTAAAATTCTGAGGTTGTGAAAATGAGCAGCCAAAATACTGAATTTTAATGCAGTATTTATATATTTTAAGAATTGTTTTTGGCAATAAACTGATTAGGATCTGTATGGTCTGCTTTTAAGTCGATTAGAACGAATAAATAACAAAATTCCCAAAATATTTCCTATTTTGTGACAGCCTAATGAGATAGGCTTTAGAAATTTGTCTGTATCTCTGACAAAGAGCATTACATAAGTCTAAAACCTTGCAATTAGAAGGAACATGAGTTACCCTATAATATAAGTATGAACCAGAATGCTTGCATCTCGGTATTTGAAAATATGGAAAAAACCAAAGTTATTCCTTTCATGTAATTTGAAGATTTCCACAAATGAAAAACTACTATCATAAAAAAATTTAACTTAAAATTCATCATAGTTTTGATGCAGTAACATAGGTTTCATTATATTTTAAAATGATTTTCGACCATATATTTTTGAAACCACTTTTATATATTTACTGCTGCAACTTGCAAATGTAAAATCAAATGAAAATAAAAATATTGTCAAAACTGCATAGATAGATGCTGTACATAAAACGATGGTAACTAATCTCTGAGGGTAAATTATGTATATTATGTTTTTTTTTCAGAAAAAAACACAACAGATGACATAAAGTTAGTACTCCGGGGTTTCAGGGTGACAATTACTTCTATCATTTACAACTGTAATACTTCCAATGTAAGTTGAAAGGACTAAACTAAAAACGCCTACATACTGCTTACGTTTAAATCCCAAAAATGATATAAGAATGCAATCGGCAATTCATTTTCATTCATACGGATCTACCGGAATATTTAAGGCAGTTTGCTAGTATTTCAGTAAGCAGATGTTATTAATTTGTTTTATTATATCATAACACTTTACATAAAATTAATAATACACACCCATTAACTCATAACATTCTAAAAATTAGATTTACAAAATCGGTAACGTTTCAAAAAAAAACCTGAAAACTTATTTGCATATTTTTAATCGTAGATAAAGCGATTAATTTGAAAAGGTAACTCAAGAGAAGAGGACAAACTGTGATAGTTTACTTATTCTATATGCAAGTGTTTTACGCACGGACTGCATAATATTGGGTTATAAATTTGAGTATTTCTAGAAATTAGTAAATTTTATAGAGCTAAATCTTGATTAGCTAAAGAACAAGCCTAATTTTCTTGCAACTCTTACATAGGGCCTTCGTGCGGATAACATATACATTAGAAAAATAACTTGATCTCTCGCCACTGGAACCGTCCACCATTTGGTTTCCTTAATAAGCGTTATTTTATTCGTAAAAAATAACAATGTTTTTATTGGAGTCGTAATTTTAATAAGGACCTTAATCTTTTACGAAGCGATTTGGGTTTTGATGCATTTTGAAAAGCCAGCGTGGTAGCTTTCTGAAGAGAGTCAAGCGTAACATCGTTCAATTTATGAATGGAATTCGGATCTTCTACATACTGCAGTGCAGTTTTCCCGGCAACGTCGATAGCTAATGGTTCAGCTCCTTTCTCGAGCAGCGCGATGACAACTTCGTTGAATGTTAGTCCTCCTATGGTTACTGCAGCATGTAGAGGTGTTTTTTGCTGAATATCACGCGCGTTTACGTTAAATCCACAAGAGATGAAGTATTCGATTGCTTCCAAATTTCCATATGATGCTGCAATGTGAAGAAAAGTTGATCGGTCCTTATAAGTAGGATTAGGATTTGCACCTAATTGCACAAGCATCTCAAGAATCGGCTTTCGCTGCAGTCCCACTACAGCGCTATACAATTCATCGGTTCCTTTGTGAGTATGAAGATAAGTCCTTAACTGACTAGTCAGCAGTTCCAATGTATCCACTTTCATTTTTACGAATTCAAAAGCAGAAGATAATTGGGAAGAGCCGTCGTTATCGGGTAGAAAGAAAATGTCGTCGCATGACTTCCGTACCAGTAATTCTGTTAGCCGATGAAAGTCATCACCAGAAAATTTCGATGTTGCACTGTAGACTATAGAGTGACCGTCGACATCAACTGCTCTCGCATTAGCCCCGTGCTCTATCAAAAACTCCAGGAATCGAAAATGCACACTTGTCATTAGAATGGGGGTTCGATTGTACATTGGCTCTCTTTCTTCCAAAAACTCAGGATTGGATTCAACAATGATTGTATAATTTCAATTTTCCTGGAAATTAAATCTTCTGAACTACCCAAACTACTTTGTATGCAAAAATGCAACAGACCGTTCATTTCAGAAACACGAGTCCCAAATTCTTTGAAAAGGAACAAAAATATGGACGTGTCTCCATGTTGGCATGCTTCGTGGAGGGGCGCAAACTCCCATCCAATAAAACATTCAGTGTTAAACTTTAAATTTTGGAGCTTTGTTTCCTCCATTGCTTCTACAAACACGCAGCATTCCTCCAACATATTCCTGCTTAAAAATCTTGCAGCTAGAGTAATTAAATTGGACCATTCTACATTTTTGCACTGAGATTTAAAAGATTCTAAGCCTTTAAGAGAAAGAAAGTATCTCGATATAAGTCGAAACAAATTTACAAAATCGTGAAAAATACAGCTTTGGTGATAATGTTCACGAGCAAGCACGCTTTGCAAATTGAGGTAAAAAATTTGCGGATTGATTTGTAGCCTAGGCAGAAAGCTGTCCAAAAAGAAGCATATTGTTGTCTGATGAAAGGATTTTGTGTAGAATCTTGATCCGATTTTATCTGAAATATTTGGTAAATATTTGTTTAAATTTGCTGGATTCCAAGTTTTAGGAGAATAATAATAAATCTTAAATTACTACTAATCAAATATGCATTAGTATTTTTTGAACACTAAGTTGAAAAACGTTACTACCCTCTTTTAGCAGAACCCTTGCCTTATAGGAGAACATTACTTTGCAAGAAATTTTGCATCCATTTTAGTAATTTTCGTTCATCTACAACGGAGAATTGCGTTGTAATTTCTATAAACTAATTCGTAATGTAACTCTATTCATTTCAGACGATTTCCATTGGATTGCTTCAATGCATTGCATAACGCGTTATCAAAAGTGTCTTGTTATAGTTTGACATGCCCACAAAAATATTATGATAATTGAAACTTATAATGTTTAATACAATAATCGTTAAAGAGACGATAGTTCTGATAACTTTTCCCTATTTGTGTGAAATATTTGATTGTGTTTGTATTGTAAACTCGTTTACAATGCAAGTAAACACCGACCGACTTATCGATTATTAGGTTAAAACAGTGATTTCATAAACTCAACTGGTCCTGTTATATGTTACCCATGTCTCATATATGTTACCAAACATAAACCCTCGTGTTTTGACATATGTGGCATGCTAATTTATAAACTGCTCATTTTAATTAGATAAAAATATATTGGACAGTTTGGAACCAGTAGAATATCTGGGTTACTTTAATACAAATTGATAAAAATACAATGCAAGAAATCACTAATCATTAAGAAAAAGTAGGTAAAGTAGAGTTTTTTTCAGTTAGATAATATGAAATCAGTGTATGCATTTAGAATTGTCGATTCACCATATGACATAAAACGAATACCACCATCAATCTCAACCAAGGTAAGAAGTTTTGTAAATAGATAGTCCGGAAAATTGTCACTCGTAGATTTTGATTCCAAGTTTTTTGCTATAAACTCAGCAGCAATAAATTCCGCATACGTTCTGTGTATAAAATCGTATTTAACTTTTTCTTCGGATTCGAAACTATATTTCTTTGCGATTAATAATCCAACACTGTTCAATTCCTCAAACAAGTTTAGGGCGATGGGAATGATTTGTAGGAGCTCAGGAAAAAGTTGCATGGATTCAGGAAACAAAAGTTCAAATGCTGCCATCTGATGAGATGTCTTGACTAGGTCACGTACAGAATCCAGCGGTTTGTGGGCATATCGAAGTTTTACCAGTTTTTCATACATTTCGTGAATGGACTTAACATAAACAGTAACCTTATATTTTAGGTCACTAGCATTACTGTGCTTTTTGGCGTCAGTTTTGTAAATTTCTGCCAACATGGCACATTGTTGGGGGATTCCAGCAATGTCTCCATCTTTCGAGCGAATGCTGGATCTCGCCTTGGAAACTAAGCGATATGAAAAGTTTTGTAGGTTTGTGTTGTATAAGCTGCCAGATTGTTGACACCAAAACTGTTCCAAAAAATTCTGCTGGTCTTTGATTGAAAATGGAAGTATATTAAATGAGAGGGTTCCCAGTGCTCTTTCCATTTGTTCTCGTTTATGAAGGCGAGTTGTAGCGATGATTTGAATACCTTTCGTGTATACCGCCAGGGTTTTAAGTTGGTCTGTTGCGATATTGATTTGGGGAAGTGGGATCTCATCAAATCCGTCAATAAATAGTTCCATGGAGTATCCTTGAAATTTGAATATCTCGGACAAGATGCTTTTTCCAAGGTCGTTTTGGGAGACCTTTTCTATTATCCTTTTTAAAATGTCTTTGCTACCTTCTTGCTGACAAGTTTTTGAACCAGTGGTGTAAGGGAAAAGATCCGCAAATTTGACAAAAATTATGACTTTGTTGGTGGTTTGTTTGCGTTGCTGGCAAAGATTACCTAGCAACAGGGATTTTCCCATTCCAGGGGTATCAGCAATGCAAATGGGTAGGTTTTCCTTGGTTTGTGAAATCGCGTGAAAAAAGTTGGACTCCGTGATGTTTTCGCAATCACTGGTTACATGGGGCTGGATTATGTGAAGGTTTCCGAAGGTCTTTTTCCAAATAAAATGAGTTTCTCTGAAGTCAAGGAGATGAACAGATGTATACATTGCTTGAGTACAAATTTCTTCGAAATCTTCAGGGAAATCCAATGTGATGAAACGAACGGTCAGTTTTCTAGCCTGACGGGATGAAGTATCTGCATGCTCGTTTCCTGCCAGCTCAGATAATCGTAAAATACCGATGTTTTGAATGATAAAAACGTCGGGACAATTCGCTTGCCAAATTTTCAGATCGATGCGTCTTCTGCTGGAAAGTGTCCTTTGGATATAAAATGGGGGTGCTTCTGGTAGACTATCATGTGCTAATGGAACAATTCCTGGTCGCAATAGTTCTAAGATCACTTTACCTTTTACGTGATCATTTAGCATTTGAGTTTGTCGGTTTTGGTCTAGGTATCCCATGACATCTTCAAATGGTTTTTGTGCTCCCAAAAATCCACTTCTCTGTCCATGATCTCAGATTGTGTCCGTTTGTCAAGATGCTCCCAGCACGTTTCGTCGTCAACAGTCGTTTTATACCTTTGATATAGCCTATCTGTGAACATTTTAGAAAGTGTATTTATTTTTTAATACTAAAGTATACGAAACAGTCGTATCATCCTTCAACATGAAGGTTTTATTTCTGTCTTAAAACTTTTGTGTTTATATTGTTATGGATGGCGTTTTCAAGATGAGTCATATTATGTAACGAACTGCAATGTAAGTGTATTATGTAAGGTATTTAATATAACATGTAATTGTTAATTTCAAGTTTTCTCAGCTGTAACGAGAATATTGGGTTCACAAAATTACTGTGTGTAATTTAATTATCTGCCCTGTCATGTCCAATCTTACTTCAACATAGCAATATAAAGTATTCTGTTAGTTAACATTTTAACCTATTTAACTTAATGAGTTAATGCCTGAAAAATGTTTTTCTCAGTCTAACATGGAGTTCTTACCAACAGGTCATAAAAACATTTTATTCTTTTCACGAATCTGATAAAAGTTTAGAATTATTGTTATTCTTCCCTAAACACGTGTTATACATGAAAATTCTCTATGCTTATTAGCTTTTGAAAAAATTCCTTCAAAGCATGAATTTAGTTTTGCGGTTAAGTTATGCATGGGTTAACCTGTCAACAGCACTGTATCGTCAAATGCGATATATAGATAAATGGAAATACCCTTTATAGGTCCTATTTATTAAGAATACGAAGAACAATCAATCATTCAAGAACAATGTCTTTTAAGCTACGAAACTGCAATATCTTTCCATCCGCAAATCTCTTCTAGTATTTCAAGAAGTGTCGTTAATTTTGCCTTCGTACTCATTCTCAGTCTCCAATTTTCCAAGAGATCAACAGTCACGTCAAGGATACTGACTTTATCCAGAAGTAAGTCCTGTTTGATCTTTTTCACATCGCTTTGAGGTGTAGACAAACCAAGTGCAAGGGTAGACCAGTTTTGAAATAAAATCGCTTTCCCAGGTTCTTTTGTCATGATGATGGCGATATCACCAATTGAGCAATCTATACCACCATATTTAACCAAAAAAACATGATGAATCCAGATTCCAAAACATTCAAAGCAAAATATAATTTTACCTTTATTCCCGACAAGTAACTTGTTCATTTTGAAGGCAAGAAATACACTATGCCATTAAATTGGAATAAAACAAGCAAATAACCAATTCGAAATTTTAAGCTACTTGATACATTGAATTTGTTCACAATTTTTGATCCTCCGAGAGCTAAAACACGTATGATGAATGAAAAATTACTTAAAACGATGAAGCTAATGGCAGACTTATCGGTCGTCGTGGATCAATTGAAGCATAAATAGTTACGTGAATTAAATGATTACACAAGTTTTTATCAGTCATATGCGATATCAAACAACTTTATCAGTAAATGTGATTTAGCTTGATGTTATGATAAGCCAAATTTGCGCGTATACAGAACAACGGTAGGAAACTACACCAACACGATTAAAAAGTCTGAGATCTCATCTAAACCCTAGTGTATGGTAAAACTTATTGTAAATTAACCCTTTCCACACAGAAACCCATGACTTTAATTCGCAAAGCCCATTTACAATCAGTACAAACAAATAACTAAAAATTAGTATTGTTTACCTTTCATCTAATGATAAATTTTATTGCAACTTTTTGACATCATCTCAGAAGCATTCAAGTGCTATTATTTGTTGAAAATCAGAATTTAATTTACACTCACCAAAATAAGAAAATAGTCTGAAAAGGCCAACATTACGTTAATAATTCAAAATATAATTCATTTTGAAACTAATTCATGTATTACAAACTACCCAAACTAGTTGGTAGACCGAACATGAATCGTAAATTTAATATCTCCATCATTCACAGCTGTCAAAACAGTGACACTACAATTTTTAACTTAAACAACTTTATCAGTAAATGTAATTTGACTTGATATTATGATAAGGCAAACTCGCATTAGTATTAAATATTTACATGGCAAAACAATATTTAAATATTTAAACATTGTACTCTGCTTCCAGTCAGCATTACCATCACCTGTTTGTTACTTTCTTGTTATTAATTCTTATTTTTATATCTGGTTTACGTATAATAGTCATCACAGTTGTGGCTGCACAATATCACAGAGTAATAATGTTAAGATCGACTTGACTGGATCTTACTTGTGGACCGACCAAAGAATGTCAAAAAATATATAGAGAAACTATAGTGGCAATGCGGTTAATGGTGGCATTTGAGAATAAAAGCATTGCAGTAGATTTTACAGGATTCTTTGTAGGACTAGTTTTGACTGCAAATGCAGTAATGGTAGCAAGTGTTCAAGGAAACTTTATGCTTTTTGCATTTGCTCTCTTGTTATCTTTCTTTTTTTGCAATGCTTCAGATATTATTTGCCATAGGTTGTTGTTTCTTTGAAATTTCAGTTCAGGTAATTTCACTATGGAAAAATGGTAATGAATGTTCCTTTTATGTATACCGGAAGAAATATCGAAAGAGAGTTATAAAGAGCTTGGAGATTATCCGATTACTTGTTGGAAGCGTAAGCATTGTAGATAAAGATATGAAAATTATATATTTGCAAAACCTTCCCTCCTATATTTTGAACAGTAGAATTTTATTGAATACAATAATAAAGTAAATATCAGGAAACAATTTAATTTAAATGATTATATTATCTAAATATGTTTGGAATGCAAATCGCTATCAACAGGTTAAAAATTAACATATTAGCAGTGTCTAAAAGGGGTGGGTAACGGCTAATGCTTTTTAAATGAGAGTGTTCCAAAACACCTCCAAAACCTGTGACTAAATCCCACTTCCCCCTCCAAAGCTCCTCCAACACAGGAGCTCTACTCCAAGATAATATTTAGGTACTCGAGTGGGATATCAATCGCTTCGTCTTATCATTCCTAATCGATTGATGTATGTTACA
>JAQIXX010008025.1:0-10135 GCA_034700605.1 Willowsia nigromaculata | reverse complement strand
AATACTATACCAATGAATAACATTTTTTCCTGTCCAGCGAATTCGGAACTGTCTGATGACTGGTTTACCAAATATTTTATTTTAAGTCCTGCTCTAAAGTTCATCCTCATATACGAAACTGAAGGAGATCAGACACCAAAACTTACATGCTTCTTATATCCCTCACTTAACCTACTTAATCAAAATGAGCAATTTCCTAATCATAAGATTAAAAAATTACCACTCACACTATTAAATGTTGAAAAAGCTCACAAACAGTACTACAGGTCTGGAAACAACCTAAATTTCCTAACTTGGATTGCTTTCACTTCGTCTGACATGTACGAGAGCAGTAAGTCTAAACGATTTCTTTGTGACACAATCTACGCCAGACGAAATTATAAAAAGCTTGGAACTGCCAACTACTGTTGGGCGAGCCAAATGCTGGCTGTTGAATTGAGTAAAGTACATAATATATCGTATATTCAAACAGGATATGAAAGTGGATTAAGTTGCATCAAGCAAGAATCTACAAACCTCACAATATTGCCGACAAGTACGGAGGGAATATTTTTGCAGTTTTTCTCTGGTGAAGTTTGGTATTACTGTGTATACAAGGACGGTTACAATCCAGGGGTGAACGTTGACTATAATGTTTGGCTATCGCCATTCTCATCGTCAAGCTGGATTTTACTTGCAACCTGTTGGGCAGTATGTGCAGCCATTCATACCTTAATGACTGGAAGAGTAAATGCAAGAGGATTAGCAAAATCTTTGTTTCTGATCAAGTCAAACGGAAATTCAAACTGGAAAGTGCATTTGGTATTGGCAATTGGAGCAACCTGTTTCTGGAACTTTTACGAAGCAGAGATGACTGGATTGTTAGCTGTCAAGGAGAAGATGGTGCCGTTTGAAAAAAACAGCGAGCTTGGTAGAAACGGATTTACGCAAGAAAACTGGAAAAATTGTAAATATGACAATGTTTCATACTTTTGTAGGCATGGTGACACAGAACAGAAGACGAAGATTGAAATCCGGGAATGGGTAAAGCTCAAATCCTCCTGGATAGGTAACGCTAAATGGACATATTGGTACTTACCAATTTACAGGAAGGGGGCAAAAGATTATAACATTGAGTGCTTCAATGTCTTAGAGGAGGTGGACGTAACACCTTATTATTTCGTTATGCAAACAATCAATCGACATTGGATGGTTCAAACCTTGGAGTATATTCGGGAAGCTGGGTTGATTGAGTGGTGGGATAAGCTTGCTCAATATGCCACGGAGAATCAGGATCGTGAAACGTTTATTGATTTGGAAGAAGATGTAATGGAACCTGATCTGATAAACTTTAAAAGAGTCTTAACTTTAATTATTGTTTGGACAGCGGTCTTGCTTGTCGCTTCAAATATCGTATTTTTTGAGTTGCTGCATGAATATGGAAATCCCCTAAGTTATTTTGTCTTTTGGATACGCTATGTAGTAGAAGGTAGTCAGAAAATGTTTGCAGTTGTGGCTGCACATTTTCAGCATCTTTGTCATAGGAGCTAATAGAATATGTACTCGTATATACATAGCTATGCAGTTACAATAAACGTATATAATGATTATATTTTAATCTAAACGGACATGTCTTTGCAGATTTATGCAATAACAAATGAATTACATTGTAAATCAAGTACAATATTGTTAGCATCACACTTTATTTACCAGGATTTAAGCATGGTTCACGCCATCCATGGCTTACGTACAAGTCCCAATATGAAAGATATTTTATTTTTTGTAGAAATGCATTAAAATAAAATAATGTTGTGTAAACCCTTTTAAATTTGCATCTAAAACTTAACGGTATGTACAACAAACTTCTTTTTCTAGGCGCTTATGTGTGCACTTATGTGTTTACTCTCATAAAGTTTTGAAATGCGCCCTTTTCACGTGAATCTTGAGAGCCCTAGCTGTGGCAAACGTTTTCTCGCATTTATTACATTTCCCTGGTTCCAATTGACTATTGTTTCTAAAAAATGTGCCCTTTCATGATTTGCACGACTTATTTTAGAGCTAAATTTCATTTTACAGTGTCTACATGCAAATAATGAGGCGGCCTTATGAGCTCGTACTTTATGCTGCTTCACTTCCTGTTCCGTAATAATAATAATAATTCGAGTTTATTTACGTGTTATGTTTCATCAGTTACAAATTATACGATTAGTTAGCCGTAAGATAGCCTTTCTTGCATAGCACACATTGATGGATTCCTGACTACTTTTTAATTAGTGTAAATTCACTTTCTATCACATAAAATGTTGCAGATGTCAAAGAGTTTTAAATATAACAAATGCGGGATTTGATCAGTAAAATTTTAATATATGCTTTAATTCAGTAAGAAAAAAGTAGTTAGTACTTGGAAACTTTTTTCCAAGTACTAACTTCTGTTTAATGAATCCTATCACAAATCAGGTAGACGAATTTTGCAGTATACATAATATACATTCTACACTAAAACAGGAGATTGTGTAGCTAGAAGAAATATCAGATTATCTGGATGGAAGTCAGGTTGCTAAATGTAGACATTCAGATTAGTCGGACAACTGCTTTACTTACCTATATGGATATCAATATCATAGGCTTAACTAGAAAGTCTGGAATGCCATGTTAATTAAGAGGATACATGAAGCTGCTATTTGACGCAAGCACACACTTAAACGAAGTAAAAAGTTAATTTTTAAGTTGTGTTAGATTACTAGTAAGTTATATTTTTGTTTTTATGTACCTATGCCATGTTTCATGTATGTCGCAGTTATCATGAAAAATGCCTTCCATTTTCCTTCTTGAGTACATACTACGATAATATAATAGCCAAAAGTTCTCGCAACACATTATATCTGAATATGAATCAAATATTTTTTTGGCTAGTTTTTAGCAGAGCTAGAAGATTCACATTAGAAGCCCTAGAATTACAACAAGCAGATAAACGCAGAGACGTGAATTAAGTTTGACCCTTGATGATCTTAATCTCTGCATCGGAATTGTTGTTCAATTTGGGTACTTTCTTCCATGTATTTATTTTGCGTAAAGATTAAAGAAAGGTATTTCTTGGACTTAACTGGTTGATTTGCTAGTTATCTGCATACCAGTGTAAGCTGAAGTGTTGACTGCATTTGGCTTTTAGTTTTGAAGAAGTGAAGGTCTTTAGCCCGAGTGAATAACTTAATGGAAAGAAATAGTGTAAATTGATTTATTGCTATTGCGCTAGTAGATTTCTTAAAAACCAAAATTTAATTAGGGTGAAGTATCAGAAGGAAGAAATATTTTTGAAAAATGGAAAATAAGGTTTCATCATCGACATCTCGTCGTTCTGTCAAAAGAAGTCAAGGGCCAGGTCAAGGCAACAATGCTATAGCCGCAATCAAGGAGGAGAATCCAGCAGAAGTGCAAGGATATGAGGTGACAATTAAAACGGAGGTTGACATTCAGGAAGAATTGGAGTCACCAACTTCAACACATCAACCAGAAGAACAAATGGATGCTACTGATCTTCCAGACTATCTGGAGGACGCCCACGCTGAAATTCTCTGGCTGAGGAAAAATTTAATGCTCAAAGACATTCAAATCAACGCCTTGACTGAAAAGATGTATCATTTGGAGGGCCAACTGGCAAGTAAAACTGAAAAGGAGCAAACTAATGTGCAGGTACTAATTACATGAGATTCAGCATTTTCTTTGCAAATTAAAAATCACAAAGTCCTTATGCCAGCCATTACTACGACACATTATATAATTTACCTTGTATTTTATTTTCAGTCCGAGCGGGTCAAGGTGGAGAAACCGGAAAGAATGCCAAACGCTTCCAGACCTGCATTGAGTCATGGCGTCAATATGGAGGAAGGAGCTTCGGAAGAAAACAAATGGCTCGGGTCAGCAGATGAGGTGTATATGGAAGCATGTAATTCCACTTTACTAATAAGATTAAGATTATTATTGACCGAAATTAACTTGGAAAGGGTTCCTGGTATTTTTGTTTCAGGTTCTCACAATTGTGCTGGAAACGCAAAGCAATCAGTTCGGGATCCACTGGGGCGTGTTTTCCGATGTCATTTGGAAATGTCGCCTGGTTTGCAAAACTTGGAAGAACTTTGTGGATCGATTCCTGGAAGAGGATTTATCTCATATGAAGTTATGCAGTAAAAATCTGGAATTGATTCAGTACAGACAACACTACTCTCCAGTTTCGACCCGTTTCTCCGGCGAATTTCCAGAAAAAGAAGCGGAACGAATTCAAAACTTCATGGATTTCTACTTACGTCACAAGGAAACTGACCCAACTTATGTTCCTCTGCCAAATCAGCATTTATTCATTCAGTGCTCCCTTCTGTCCCAGAACCCAGACGATTCCAAGGTCGCCCATAACTGGACCACATTCTCCTCAGCAGTAAAACAATTTCTTCAAATGTTTGGTGGGACAGTATACGATCCCTCACTTTGGTCATAGATGTACAAAGCTATCAGCGAGCTTGGAAGCCATCGCAAATTCTTCCAATCTACACTTCCTTCTGCGAGTGGCTCCATCTCCTCCCACAACTTAAATCATTGGCACTAATCAATGATTTTTATAGGTACATTAACCAAAACAACAACCTGGATAACCTCATGACATTTCCTACCCTCAAGAATTTACACGTCTTCCAAACGACAGACATGTCTAGTTTTGCAAAATCCCTCTTGAAGAAAAATGGTCAAATTCTCAAGTTGTTTCTTGGCGACCCTAAGTCACCATTAATGAATTCAACAGCACTGGAGAATGTGAATCTGCCAAACTTGAGTGAATGCATCATGAACTGTATGTGGAGACCAATACCCTTTGAGGAGACAACCGGATCATTGAAGATTGAGACTCTTACCATTTGTTTCCATTTCAATGTCATCATTTCCAGGACAGCAACAATGATCATGGTGCCGTTTACCAGCACTGTGGTCCATTTAAATCTGGAGCAGAACAGGTTTGATGAAAAACTCAGCTTCAAAAATCTTGCGTTGGACGCTCCTTGTCTGAAACACATCACCCTGAAGTCTCATTCTTGGGAGGAGATCGACTGGCATTTCCTTTTGGAATGTGCTTTGCTGTTGGAAACCATTACGGTTGAGATGTGCACAGAGGCCGGACCCTCATTTTTTGAGTGCTGGATTGGGGGACTAGGATTTTGGAAATATATGGGAATTATTTCGCACGGGACATATTGGTATTTTTTACCTCATCTGAGGAGTATCAACTTTACGCTGATCGCAAGCGATATACCATGGGCGACTACGAAATGGAATTATACTTTAGAGCGGGCCAGAGTCAGAATGCCTTCCATAAAATTTAATGTGACAATGGAAGGTGCTGTCTGGGCCAGACATTTAATGAATGAATTTGAATGAATGAGAGTAAAATTATGTCATGAACTGTGATGCAAACCTCTGTTAAAACAAACAAATATCGTGAATCAGCGAAGGAATCAATAAATAACTGTAAAATTCAAAAGATAAATTCTCGTTTATTCATTTATTTTAAATGTGTAATCAGTTGAGAAAAACATACAAAATCCTTCCAAACAATATAACCAATCATACATGAATAATTAAAACTGGAGGGGGTTCTCCAACATCACTTTCTCTTTCTTATGTGTTCTCTTGTGCAAATAGAGATAATTTCTAAGAGCGAATCACTTTCCACACTCCTCGCACTTGAACGGCTTGGGCGCTTGACCTCCCTGTTCGTATGCATAACTTGGATGTGGCGTTCGACCACATATCTGAGGACTCCTCAGTGAGGAGAAAGTAAACCTTCAAATGTTTGGAAAGCACTGGTGACGAAGAGCAGTGATTCTGGAAGATTTTTCAGGTGGCTGCTAAACCCTTTGTGGAACGACAGATTAAACGGACACCCCCTCCAACAGGTTCAGAACCTCCACCAGCACCCTCCATCCTGAAAGTGAAAGTCGACTCTTCATTCGCAAACCACAAACAAAGCGAAACCTGTCAATGCTTTCCTCCACCTCGTTCCCTAACTTTATTATGGTGCCGTCCACAAAATACATTCCTACAATTAATGAATTATCAGTGAGCAACTAATTGTTAATTATTATGGTGCTAATTGGAGTTGGTTTGTTAGCAAGGAATTTAAATATAGGTGGGATCAATATCCAGCTCCGAATATTATGAATGACCCCATAATATGCTCAGTGTAGTGTTTTTTAGATAGCAGCTGGTTTTGTTTACTTGTGTATCCAATCCAAACCACAGATTGACGTGCTGTTCGACTGCAATTCACCGATAATTAAGTATTTCCGGTTCAAGTATTCAAGAAATCATCTTGATTGAAGTCCTGCTGAGTTTTAATTTATTAAGTTTTATTGCAACTTAAAATGAGAAGGTAAGTGAAATATACAATTGTGTAAAACTGTGGTCTATTTATTGGGTTAAAGTTGATTACAAAAACGAGCCTTTGATTTTATGTTTATAATTAATCTGATTTTATTAGGTAAAAGGTGCTATCTATCACCCAGGATAACGGCTAATTAATGAAGTGACAATGAAGAAGAGACATACTTTAAATCTGCGGAGGTCGACAAGGACGCCTCCTTCAGCAGCGACGTCATCCTCGAGGAAGCCTGACAGATCCAGCGGAAGCAGCAGCAGTCGTTATAATTTGAAGTGGAATTTACAGTCGCAACACATCCTCAACGAGCTTGGCAAATTTTACTTTTCTGGAGGGGAGGAGGGACCGGAAGTGACCGATGTCACTCTGTTCAGTAGTGAAGGGGATTGCGTGCAAGCCCACAAGATTGTTTTGATGCTGTGCTGTCCCTACTTCAAAAATCTGTTTCTTCAGGTAAAAAAATTAGAGAATAATTGTCGCTATCTACTAGAAATATGATAATTACCCCAATTACAAAAAATATTTCTTTTGTTAATTTTTAAAGGTTAGTAAAACACGGAGGAAGGAAGGTGATAACGCCATCGTAGTCTTAGGGAACTTGAGTTCAAAGCAGCTTCAGAACCTTGTCCGCTTCATATACACTGGAGAAGTGGAATCCGCATCTGCTGAAGAGAAAGAAGAGTTCATCGAAATCGCTAAACAATTTGGAATCAAAGGCTTATCATCCACAGGTTCAACTATTACACCCAAAAAGCTCCTCTTCAAGATAAGCAACAAGACTCCTCCAAAAACCCGAAAGGAAAATCCTGCAGAGCCAATTCCCCAAGTTTGTGAAGATGATAACAATGCATTTATCAACGTGATTGACGCCTCATTAGCAAAGGAGAGAGATGACGCAGTTACCTGCAAAATTGAACCTGCAAATGACGATGTTAACGTTTACGAAGATGATCATGAGGATTTTGAACCTCCCCTAGACGCCGATGATGACGCAGGTTCTAACTTTAGTGACCAAATTCAAGACACCATGCTGAGCTCAGATGACGACGACAGAGAGAAGGACCCTGACGTGTCATTTGGTAAAGTCAAGAAAAGGAATCGCGGCTTCAAGTCATCAGCGGACGACTCCTTAGACGTGGGAGGTGGGAGACTTAATTGGCGAACTGGAAGACTAGATGGCTGGATGAGGATTGACCCCCTACCTGAAGAAGAGCTGAAGAGAGACTGGCGGCGTAAGAATCGCTTGGAAAGCAAAAGTAACGTCACTCAACTCTACTATTGTCCCTATGGTGGAAAGAAATGTCCAGCAGCTCTGAAAATCAAGACACTCGTCGATGGAACTGATCTCTATTTCAAAAATACCTACCAGCACGCCAATCACCGCGGACCAGAGGACCATTTTGGCTTAACAAAAGAGCAAAAAGCGTTCGTGTTCGAATGTATCCAGAAAGGTGTCACTCAACCCAGCAATATTCAGATAAAATGTGAGCTCGCAGGCCTCGACAAAATCCCGAGAAAGAAGCTCTGCAATTATTTGCAAAGACAGAAGAAGGTGCCCGGATGGGAAACCTACTGGACCAAGAAGGAGCCCAAGTGGCCAAGAAGAATTCGCAAGAAACCTGAAAGAACCGGACCACCAAAGAAAGTGGGCAGGCCTTCGAAAGAAGATTTGAAGCAGAAAAGTAGTACTGTTGTGGCGTCAACCTCGTCATCATTTACGATACAGCGCCAACCCTTAGCTCTGACAGCTCATCTAGGAAACACGGCTACTACTACGGACTCGGCGTCTTCATCACCAACTTCGCATTTCTCCCATGGCCAGGGATTCCTCCCCCACCCGAATCACTTTCCTGGAGGGTTGGCTTTCCCAGTAGGGATGCCTCCTGCTCACAATCAGAACCCTTCTCAATGTGCGTTTGATTCAAATTATCATTAGATAATGAATAAGCAACAAGAATTATTGTAATCCTAACATAGATCTCTTATTGCTTCTATTTTTAATAGTTTTTGAAAGCCACCGAGTCGTTATTAATGTGATAATATGCAAATATAATGTATCTCTGTATTAATTTTAATGAAAGATGAATGGCACTATCTGTAAAGTTAGGAATTGCAATCCTGGTAACTGTCAGTCGTTTCTTGTTTCGGTCATTAGTCAGTCGTGCAATTAAAATCAGTTGTTTCAGCAAGCCTATTTTGAATTCGTTCTTGCATTTATTTCTACACAAAATTACGTTGATTATCGAATTTCTTCTTAGAAAATCATGCTGCAATAATATGCTTTTACTCCAGTCTACAAAATTCCATGGTCACGTGATCATTTTCACTACATTGATCCTGATAAATAAATTGAAAGATTTATGAACAAGGTATAATAATATTATATTCTATCCAGTTACCGTTGGTTGTTCTTGATGTCATGTGAGACGAAAGTTAGTTTTGATAAGTCAAAGTAGATTGAACGCATTTTCATTAACTAATTTACATATGTATATCCACAATAGTTTGTGTAAAGAATAAGTAGCACAAGAATCATGTTTAAACCTGATATGAACAAGGCTTCATATGTAGTCAAAGATTCTGTATTTACATATAATCAAAACTGATTATTTGATGACAATAATATCATGTATTATAACATACATCTTCCGTTAAAAGCAACTGATAAGCTTAGAATAGAATAGAACTTTATTCATGTGTTTTTAGGTGTCAGTCAATACATTGTATGTTTTCCTGCCTGAACACTACAGTTAAACTTCACGAATATCATTCATTGAAATTGAAACAATTGGGTTCGAAACGTTTCGAAATATGAGTTAAAAATTATTCCAATTAAAATTCCCATTGCGATTATATACTTGCCTTTCGTCTGGCTAAGTTATGTTGAAAATTACATACGCTTAAGTGTATCTAATGTTGTTTTGAGTTTGACAATATTTTATATCGTAGGCATAACAATTCAAATTTCGAAATTGTTTCGTAACAAACAACCGTTGGCTCATTTGTTTAATTCTTGTTTGGCATTTGAGAGGTAGCATAACGGTAATTACAGGTATTTGTGCAATACTTTTAATTGTATGAATTTACAGGACGACACTAAAGAACGCCCTTGTTTGATAAATATTTTGACATTAAATGGCAAGACACCACCAATAAACCATGAGGTCTCTTTCTTCTCTGAGAGTCAGGATAGTGTAGGAAACGCCTTCAAGAAATTTACATATCATCCGAGTCTTCAACCCAACAAAGTAATCGATCCCACATCTAAAGTTGAAGTTAAAAAGCAAAATTTTAATCAACTTTGCAACGTATTTTGCCAAAGCTTTGCTCACTTGCCTCCGTAGGAAATTTTCTTGGTAGAACAAGATGACAATTCCGTGAATTTCCATGCATCACTTACATATGTTATTCGTAGTATGACCAAAAATCTCATTCATCTCCTTCTCAATATCACTTGTGTTTTTGACTTTTGAAGCTTAAAGTTGACTTAATGTTATTTTCATGCCAGTGCAGTGTTATCATCAAATCAGCCAATTGCAAATAAAAATAGCATGTAAACGCTTTATACCAATACGAATTCGGTTGCAGATAAGCATAGTTACTAATTTTCTTTCCGGTAATTTGTGAACACGTAGCCAAATAATCTTGTGAAAATTTTTCAATAGTTGAGAATGTGGTACAATATAGTGTGATTTTTCCGATTACTGACATTAAGCTTTATTATTTACACATATATAC
>JAQIXX010008024.1:0-10135 GCA_034700605.1 Willowsia nigromaculata | reverse complement strand
GACGCACGTATATTTACATGGAAATAACGTCAATTATGTAAGTAAAAACTGTTCGAAATGTGGAGCATTTCGCAACAATCGTTTTATCATAAAACATAATAGTATCTTGGCTAAAAATTTAGTATAATGTTCTACAATGTTGCGAAATATGGTGCGTTTTCTTGGGAGCGTGATGGCTCAAATTGAGTTTTACTGACTCTCAGTTTTTTTTCGATAATTGACCTACCACGTGTACCAAATTGACAAAACTCCAGTATACCTGTTATTTCACAATAATGCTAACATACCGACCCAAAAATTACATTTTCACCAAAATTGAGCAAAAGACGCTTTCCTCTGTGAAAAAGTTAAGAAACCTGGCTGGCATAAATATACTCAGATTATGCTTTCCTGGAATTTGGAATCCTCATGGAACGATGTACCAAACTTGAAACCAAATCTTCTAATTCGCCAGTTGAATCCTTGCAAAAATATTCCTGCCAAAGAAACACCTTGATCAGGTCGAGTTGTTTGTAGAAGAGAAAATTTTGAGCGGATTGGCTCATATCCTGTAAAAGAATTATGAATATTTTTTTATGTGAATTAGAAACGCCAAGTGATATCTGTGTCAATGGAGAAATAAAGAAAATATATAGTTTTCCCTTTCAGCAGAATGATAATTCAATGCAGTTCGGATCATTACACATTACACATTAGTGAACATTTAGCTTCATCGAAATCATTTAATGGGTTGCCTGCTACTACATCTTCTCCAAGGTTTTTGAGTAGTGGAGGATATCGGGGAAATGCGAGACTATCATTTGCTGAATTACCCAACGTATACCCACCACATGTTTGGCTAAGTATTTTCATAATTTGTGTACTAGTTTCGTTTTCATTTTCTTGCATAAGTAGTCCAAGCTTTAGTAATTTATTAATGAATTTAAGTCATTTAGGAAATATATTGATAGGACAGGATGCCCCATTTATTAGGCAAATTGGAGATAACAACTCAAAGCGACTGGCGATCACAGAATTTTTTCTGGATTTTCACAGGAAGCAGTCAATATGATGGGAAATATCTTGCTTGTATTTATGCTGCTCGGTGTTGGCATTAGTGTGTCAAAAGGGCTGTTTATTTATGAAGTTATTTGTAAAGTTTAAAAATTTTTTAGATACTGGTTACAGCGATTCTTCATCTGGATTTTTACATGGCTCACTGTTCTTAAGATTTTAATAGAAAAGCGGTAATTTGAATAAATGATTGCTTATAAGTGCTACCGAATAAATATGTGTGATAAAATGTGTTGAGTATTAAAATTGTGAAGTAGGATGTATTAAAAATATATTTGTGTTCGCATGAGAACTATACAATAATGCCTTAAACTAGTTTACGTTTTTATGTAAGTATGAACGATATTTGATGTAACTTGATGCACTTCAATTGTACAATAATAGCAAAAAATGAAAGTAAATTTTACAAGTATTTCTATACGTAAATAATATATCTCTAGACTAAACTTTTTTATAGCATATTAATCATTAAATTTCAGATAGAACATTTTGAGGATTTTTATCGTTTTAAGAATTGACACTCTTTCTTCTCTAAAATTGGAAAAAGTCTATTGATCAAATTTTTCTGGTTTTTGAACTCTTTCTTCATTTTCATCTTAGACTCCCACGGAAACAAATTGAAATCCATTTCGCGTTCCATGAACGTATCAAACAGGTTTTTAAATCCATTAGAAGTAATTAGTCTTTCCAATCATTTGTCAATCATTTAAAATCTTTTCATAATTATTATTTAACGGAAGAAGCTTATGTGAAGAATTCAGACTCATTTTGTCTAATTTTAGCGAGATTCCATTCATCAAATTTTTCTGGCATTTTTAAACTCCATCTTTTTCTCACACTAGCCTCCCACGCAGTTTTATTGAGATCCATTCCACTTGTAAACACAAATGCACAGTAATATATCTTTATGGAAAGTAAAATATTCTCCAGATAGCCATGTTTTGAACAAATCTTTAGATAGTTCATTCCCTCCACTTCAAAAATACTTCAATTCTAATTGTCAACTTTCCGCCAACCATCTTTGCAATGTTGCCAGTTCTGATTGAACCTTATTTTTAGTTGCGGCATTCAAATCATTTTAAATTCAGCTTTTCGCTTCATAAACACAATCCACCTTCGTGTAATTATGGAGACTAGAATATTCCATTCATCCATATCTCACTGATTATCAATCAAATGAAACAGACTTTGGGCGTCTTTTCCGTTTTCCAAGCAACTCATTTCGTTTATATAAAAATGCATGTAATACAATCATGTTTGCTGTGTTTACATTTTACCATAAATATTGAAAAATTAGTTGTGATATTTCTTAATATATCGTTTACTAAAATAATTTGTATTAAATATTAATTTACGGTTCCTAAATTAAACCGATTTTACAGAATTCCCTGTACGTAAAAATTTGTAATTTTCATATTTTGTAGTAATATACGATTTAAAACGGTTACATATTGGAACGTAATGTATCAAAATTTAGTGTAAAAACTGAGCAGGAAGACATGGGATTTGAAGTGACAAGGTGAAACTAACAGAGTACAATTTTTGCATATAAGAAAGTTACAGTAATGGTGAGTCGTTTTTTTCACACAAATTTACATTAAGTTCTGTTTATTGTTTGCATTTAGACCTCGAAATTTCTTAAGAACAAAACTTAGGCAAGTTTAAAAACATTTAATTTCTGCATTTTATGCTCCTCAAAAGGGTAAAAATAATTAGGTAGTTGGTGGTGTCTACATGAAGATTTAACATTATATGAACTGACTCTGTGATAATTTTATAAGTAGCGGATTTAACCTTCCATTTTTATTGTTATCTGATTACAGTATTTTCCATGCTACTAATGCATCAAATACAACCAGTTATATTTACTTCGGTAGTAATTAGCTCATCCACTCATTCATAAATACTTGAGGAAATATTTAACTACGTGTACCGCTCTAAATAAGGTAAACTTTAATAAATGAAATCATTCACTATCATTGAAAAACGTCATCACTACGTTCATTCACTTGAGCGTCAAATCAGGAGTCAAGTTTTATTTCCTAATTAAAAAGTTTGTACACTTTATGACCTGATTTTATTTACCATCTTACTCACTTGATCAGAGTTTTATCTACTGGCGGTGCAGTTTTTAAAGCCATGTCATAGTTTGAAGGATAATTAAAACTTGGGTTCAAATCCTGAGAATTTATACTCAGCATAAAACTAACTTTAATTCAAATCGTTCATGAAATTTTAATTCCAAAGAAGTTAACCCCATAACTACCTGAAATACGTCAACTGATAATGTTTTGCGGTATACGGAAAGCAAGGAACATTACTCGGTAAGTAAATATTTAATCTATGGTATTTGTAAATTGGTGCTGACTGATCATATTTCTAATATCATAAAAAATACTTGAGAGCAATAAAGCAAATAAGTAGCAGTTGTTTCTTAAAGGATTTCACTGCACGTATGTCTTAAAGTAATGAATAGCTCTGCATCGCTTTTGTTTCATTTGCGTTAAAATTAATCATACTAAAATAATAAAATTGGCATCGGCATTTTAAAAACTGAATCAGTAAACATTTCTGGTTATCGCTAATTATAGCAAATTTCCTCCTTGTGATCAGCAATGTACTTATTTTTGTCTGCTTGATCGGGCGTTAACCTTGTCATTTATTTAATCCCAGACAAATCCGGATTGCACTAAAGCAGAATTTTTAAAAGCCAGTGTAACATGAATGTAATTGGTAGAGAATATATTTTATGACACAATAACTTATATGGTGACTTTGCATTACAAATTTTCTTTATTCTTTAAAATAATTATCTACCTTAAGCGTTAATAAAGTTTACGGTTTGTAAACTAAGTACTGCAGACCTTTGGAGACTGGTATCCTACGGGTACGAAAAACTGGTCTAGCATTTTTCCTTTTTTAATGGCGAGTGGACTTATTTCCAGACAAAGTGAAAAGATAGGTACTTACCTGAGACACTCATTTCCTTGAGATGGGAGGCATGAAGTGCTTCTCCGTCATACGAAATAATTTTCAATGCTTTATTTGGTACCAATATTTCCATCAAACTTCCTTTTTCCTGAAATTGCTGAATAATAAATTTCATAGATAACTATGGTGAAAGTATTGTTTATTGTGTAATGCCTTCATATTTTCCCATTGGGTATGCCAAATTATAATAGAAGTCACGTAAAAAAGTAGCAGCAGCAAAATAATATTAAAGATTTCTAATGATTATATGAGATTAAATCATGAAACGAAAAAGGTGTATGTATGAATGAAATTGAAGATGGAGATGGAAAAGCGAGAAAATTTATTTGACTGAATGCACTCAAAAAGTGTTAATTCTTTCACTGAATGCAACCCTGCAATATTCCTTTAACCAAGTTTTTCTGCATAAAGTGCAACAAACTAAAAAATTTAGGAGTTAAAGAGGATGAAAGGTGAACAAAAGAGTAGTAATATTCATTCAAGATTACAAAATGAGATTTTCTTGCATTATGAAGTCACAGGCAATTTGGCAAGCTCTTATAAGACGAGATGGGCTCCTGAGCCGCTCAAATGGCTAAGATTTTGCTTGTTAATCTAATTCAAAATTTTGGTGTGTCCCTATGCAAAATTTGGTTCAAATTTTCAGAGTTGATCAAATCCACTGTAAAAAATATTTAAATCATGTTGTTTTGGTTCATGTTCTTCTGCGTTGTATTCAATCCTTTAGTTTGTAAAAACATGATCTTACGCACTAGATTGCAGTCTAGTCGGCTGGATGCAATCTGAAAATTAATTAATGGACATTGACACAAGCACAGGATTCAGAACGTAGTTTGGAGTCTGGAGGCCAGGGAATTTGAGGCGTAGTAAAACGTAACCAATTACAAGCTCATAAATAACTGTGTCTAAAGTTTTTGAGCAACACCTGAGAATGAATGCGGTTTTGCGCTGTAGCAAGTTCAGTTGAGATGATCTCCGTAGTAAAAATTTGGTGAAGATGGTGACCTTGACTCATTCACAGAAAACACAACCAAATCTTTGCAGATTACTAAATGGACACCACTATATATTCAACTCATTCAGAAAAATTCGTGATCAGAATTTAAACAGATTTAATCGAATTTTTATGCAAAATATATGAACGAGAAAAACCTGAGAATTTAGAGAAATTATGTGCCGCTTGGTTTTACCGACTTGTAAATGAATTTTGCATACTTTTCTAAAGCAAAATCTTCTAGGCAATTTATGTTCATATTAGCTATGGAGACCAAACATGCTCAAGATTCCAACCCAAAAAAAGATATTCGCTCATCCAAACTCTTAAAGAATTAACTACGCACTTACTGCAGGTTTTTCTCTAGCGGAGATTTATGCCCAGGTTTGGCTGAAAGAAGCCACTCCCTCCTCTGTCTGATATACTACGCAAGATTATCTAACTTTTAAATGAAAATCATAAAATATCCTCTCCCTATTTTGCAGCATTTTATTCATCAATAGTAATAAATACTCATACGGTTCACATTCCAACAGTCCAGTTGAGTTCAACCTTTTAAAAATCATACTAAACGGCAGTGAACGAAACTGGCTATTCGACAGAAACGACCGCAAACGGAATTTCTATTTGTTTTTCTCAACTAATTATGATAATAAAAAAGCGGTTGTTGTTCTGTTGATAGTTTGTTGTTTTGCTTCACGTGTAAATGGAGTGAATTGGAATGCAAATTTAATCCTGTCATTACTGCAGTTATTTGACTTGTTGAATGACACTTGCCAAAAAATTGTTTGCAAAAAGGTAAACACATTTTAGGATCCGTGAGGAAGAATGGAATGCGGCCAAAATATTTTTTGTCTTTCAACATGTCTTTCAAGGTTTTTTATCCGGACATCGTAACTTTCTCCAAGCATTTTGTCCAAAATATACATAAAGTTGCCTCAGAAAAATTACTTATGGATACTTCGTTTTATATTTGCACTCGGTTAGCAACCTTTGAGGGAATACGGAGATTGGCGGAAAAAGTTGTGATTGAGGAGAGGTACGTTTGTGGATCTATTCCGTATTTCCAGCAAAAAACTTGGAAGTTTTCGAGTTCGGGGCGTAGGTACGAAACTTTTTTTTCAAGAAACTCAATGCCTTGGTTGACGCTGGGGTTTTAAAACATTTCACAGCTACGAGTAGGTACAATAATGTTGTTTGACTGCACGAATGTATTCAGTTGGTTATATATTACTTTCTCTAGAATTTTAGAGAAAACTGGTGATACACTAATAGGTCGTAGGTCATTAATAGTTTTTACATCTGTGGTTTTTGGTATTGGGGCGACTCGGCGTAACTTGAGAGAATTACGCACATAACCACTGTTAATCGACTGATTGATTAGATTTGAGCAAGTTTTGAGGAACGCGGAGAATTTCATACACATTATGTTACAGATACCATGTGGATCAGGAGACTTTTTTTGACGATTTTTTATCTGCTTCCATGTTTCTGACAAGTCGTGTTCTTCTATCAACAAAGGTGTAAAATTTTCAACTGGTGTGTTTATCTCTATTGGTTTCGTAAGTTGTTGACTATGATTTGTGTTGCTCCTAAGGTTGTCAGTAATGTGAATGAAATGGTGATTGATTTCTTCTGCGGTGAAAGGAATTTCTATGTTAGCGAAATTGGACTGTGTTTAACCAATTCCTTTTTAGTGCCTGCCATAAACCTATTTTGGTAGTTGTTGATGATAAGAAATCCTTTGTATCATTTTATATTCGTTTTGAAACTTCCTTTTTTAGCAGTCGATAATTTTGAAAATTGTCTTCCGTTGGCTGCTTAATGTATTTGTTATATGCACTGTTTCGTTTATATTTGGCGAGTCTTGTGGCATGTGACATGTGTTTTTCTTTCTTACTAGTGACAATTTTTACACATTTTTGCGGAGCTAATTTATTAAAGATATTAATTGTACAGTTTATCAGATCACAGAAATCACCACACACTAAGAGTGAAGTTCACACTTAGCGTTTCCAGATTACTATTTTCACTCGCTGAATTATAGTCACGGTATATTAATGTTCTTTTTATTTTGTTCACTTTTTTCTGAGAATAATGCAGTCAACTAGTTTGTGGTCTGATATGTGGGGTTCCTAAACACGAATATTTTCAATATTTTCACTTGTGTTGGTGATGGTAATGTCAAGTATGGAGTTGTGTCTGGTATTGTCTTTTACTAATTGATTGAATTTTTGTGTATTATGTTCTGAAGTTGTTTATATATTTGGTTATTAAAGTGGAGGTTCCCGAAAAAATAGAATTCTTTCTTGGATATGTGTAGTTCTTTGAACAGGATTTCCATCGCCTTTAAGTCAGCTTAAATGAAACTAGCAGAGTAATGAGGAACTCTGTACATTACACAAAAAATACACGATTTGATGAAATCAAATTGATAGCTAATTATCTGAAATTCAAGAAGGGGAGTATCCATTACGAATTGCTCATATTTTAAAGGCCTAATTTTCACTTTTAAGTCTGCTTTCAATGGAATTAATATAAGAAAAAGTCTATTGATCAAATCTTTCTGGTTCTTGAACTCTTTCTTGATTTTCATCTTAGACTCCCACGAAGCCAAATTGAAATCCTTTTTGCTTGCATAATATTTAAATTTTATTGGATGTAAAAATTATCCATTTAGCCATATTTTTTAATAAATCTTAGGATAGTTCATTCGCTCCACTTCAAAAATGCTTCAATTTTATAAGTCAGTTTCCGCCCACTAACAAAACAATTTTCAAGTGTATATTTCCATTTCCGATTGAGCTTTATTTTTAGTTGCGACATTCAACTTATTCAACTGGAAAAGTATTCTGAAAATTTCAGACATATTTTTTTTCTAGTTTTAGCGACACTCCATTAATCGAATATTTCTGGTTATTTTACTCTTCCTTTTTTATCTTTTCCTCCTACGCAACCCAATTGAGATCCATTCCACTTGTAAATACAAGCGCATGTTAATATATTTTTATGGAAAGTGAAATATTCTCCAGACTATCAGGTTTTGAATAAATCTTGAGATAGTTCAAGCGCTCTACTTCAAAAATACTTCAATTCTATTAGTAGATTTTCCATCCACTATCCATACAATGTTTTCAGTTCCCGTTAAAACTTATTTTTAGATGAACCATTCAAATAATTTTTATTCAGCATTTCATCTGTTGTGCAACTTTATGTAATTACGGAGAATAGAATACCACATTCATCCAAAATCCGTATCTCACTGATTATCAATCACATCAAACTGGCATTCTCTCAGCGTTTTCCCCAGCAACTCATTTTGTTCAAATAAAATGCATATGTTGCAGTCAATTCTACTGCGTATTCGTTTTGCGTTGAAATAATAGATAACAAGTTCTGATATATATATATATATATAATATATTTTTTACTCAAATTATCTGTATTATATATTGAAGAACGGTCCCTAAAATGAAGTGCAATACATATTTTCTGATCTCAGAGAATACGCCGCAAGAGAAAATTAGTAACTTTACATTTCTTATATTGATACATGATTTCAAATGATTAAATAATTGAACCTGATGCATCAAAAGTAAGTGAAAAAAAACTGAGTTGAAATACATGGGCTCTTAAGTATGTATTAAGCAAGAACTAACATGCTTTTTTCCGTTTAAAAGAGTTACAATAATGGCGACTAGTTCTGTTCACCCAAATATACATCAAATTCATGTTGCTTTCATGTAGACCTTAAAATTTTTTCTCTTCTCAATATTTCAGACACTTAATTTTAGCCCTTTAGACTCTAGAAATGTTCAGGTATAAATGATTACGTAGTTGGTGGTGTTAACATGAAGATTAAGCAGTGTATGAACTGACTCTGTGATAATATAATAAGTAGCACATTCAATTTTTCATTTTTATTCCTTATCCATTACAATATTCTCCATGCTACTAACGCACCAAATACACCCAGTAATATTTACTTTGGTAGTAATTTGCTCGTCCACTCATTCATAAATACTTCAGGAAATATTTCACTACGTGTACTGCACTAAATAAGGTAAAATTTAATGAATGAAATCATTCACGATCATTGAAGAAACGTCATCACAACGAGCATTCAGTTGAGTGTCAAATCAGATGTCAAGTTTTATTTTGCAATTAAATATTTTGTACACTTTACGACCTGATTTTATTTTCCATCTTACTCTCCTGATCTGCGTTTGTCAATACTGGCGATGCAGTTTTTAAAGCCATTAAAAATTAGTCAAAGTTTGAAGGATAAATAAAACTTGGGTTAAAATCCTGTGAAGTTATACTCAGCAAAAAATCAACTTTAACTCAGATCGTTTATGTAATTTTAATTGCAAAGAAGTTAACCCCATAACTGTCGCAAAATAGTCAACTGATAATGTGCGACAGTATGCGATAAGAAATGAACATGACTCATTAATTAAATAATTTGTACAAGGTATTTGTAACTTGGTGCTGACGAATCATATTTCTATTATCATAAAAATACTTGAGAACAATGAAGGAACTCAGTAACAGATGTGTCTTAAGGGGTTTTACCGCATTTATGTCTTAAAGTAATAAATAGATCTTCAACGCTTTTGTTTCATTTGAGTTAAAATTCATCATACTAAAGTAATAAAGTTAGTATTAATTTGGCATCGGCAATTTTAAAATGGAATCGGTAAACATTTTCGGTTATCGGTTGTGATCGGCAATGCACTTATTTTTGTCGGCTTGATCGGGCATTTACCTTGTGATATATTTTATTCTTGACCAAATCTGGTTTGCAGTAAAGAAGAATTTTTTAAAGCAAGTGTAACATGAATGTATTCGGAAGAGAGGATATTTCATGACACAATAAATTATAGGGTGACTTTGCATTTCAATTTTTCTTAAATTTGTAAAATAAATATGCACTTTAAAAGTTAACAAAAGTTTACTGTTTATGAAATAAGTACTGCAGACTTTAGGAGACCGGGTTCCCACGAATATGAAAAATTGATCTAGCATTTTTCCTTTTTTAATGGCGAGTGGACTTATTTCCAGACAAAGTGAAAAGATAGGTACTTACCTGAGACA